>CM029361.1:31748057-31788904 GCA_017140985.1 Hormaphis cornu | reverse complement strand
GCTGCCATTATCCGTGTACACAACGTTCTCGTGTGGATATGGTGTACAGGGTGTGCCACGGTTAAAAAAGGTCTCCAAAAGTTAAAAAAATGACAATTACTGTGGATTATAATATAAAGCCGCGTTGGTTGTGTTAGCCTCCCCAAGTGCCAAACAATGTTGACTTGTTATATTCTTATACAACGAAATGTCCACGACGGTCTTGTACTAACAACTAAACGATACCAAACAAATCGGATTGTAAAATTATTATTATTATTATTTTTTTTTTTATAATAAGGTAATTCAAGTTTATACAAAATGTTGTGTAGAGAAAGAATTCTAGATACAGTTTTGAACACCGATTATCCGGACTAATTAATGTCATAGGGATAAGCATTTGACATTAATTAGTCATTACTAATGAAAATAAACTAAATAATGTCTAGTTAGACATTATTTAGTTTATGCTAAATATCCGGATGATTGACGTGTATCAAAAGTTATTTAATGTATGAATATACATTATATATTGTACGGATATGTATTATACATGTAATATAATTTAAAATTCGTAACCATAAACAAATAAGCCTGAATTATAATATGTGACGTATTTAAAAACCAAAAAAAAGCCGACTTGGCACATTATTTATTTTATTTTGATAAATGATGATATTTGCTTCACACATATAATGAAAAATGTCTGCAGTCGCCCGCGCGATCGCGTAGCGAGACGTCGATTATGAGACACGTGTATGAATAACGGCACGTGCCGTTTTTTTTTCTCGTCCGGTTAATTGGACGTCCGGATGATTGGCGTTCGGTTAATCGGAGTTCTATACTGTACATGGAAACGTTCGTTTGTTTCAAGTATTACCACCACACATTTAAATTACGGAAAAAATGTATAATTACTTTTTATAAAGTCCAGAATTCAAACGGTGGGCTATAAACAGTAATATTTAATTAAATAGTTTGTCCAGCGGATAAACCACAATTAATAGCATAGAGGAAATTCCAGAAAAAAGTGTGAACGTAGATAATGTAAACATTTCAAATGTCGAAAAACTGTTGAAAATCGAAATACCGAATGCACATGAGGTTTTTTTTCACGTCAGCGCCCATTAATTTTGTTATCTACGCCTCTGAGATAGTAGGAGTATCCAGGTTGTGTGGGACGTTGTGTATGTGTTTACATTTATATAAATTTAATAGTATTATACTATAACGCAAGGTTCAAATTATTTTACATATCAATGAACCATTTCTTAAATATAGTGGCTTTCATTTGTGTGTGGTAAGCTGGGTGTGTACCACTTGATTTACAGCGTAACACTAATTTAGAACCATTTACAAAACCAAATTTACTTGAACCAGCATGACAAATAAGCAATCCTTTCCCAGTCGGTACCTTTAATCCATCCGTATTTTGGGCATTTCGCCAAATTTGACTACGTGAATGATTTTTACCCATGTTTCATCCAAGTAAACTATAGATTGAGTGTCATTACTTTGACGAAGGTTACGCATTTTACGTAAAAATTTTACGCGCATAGCAACATCATTCCGTTCCATTAGGATTCGTCTGCCGTCATTATTACATTTTTTATGTTTAAAATTTAAGAGGATGTCAGCGCAAAATAAAACATATGCAACGCTCCAGAGATGGCGTTGCACGCCGTCTCGGTGGTGTCGGTGGCCCACCCATTTTCTCGTAGTTTGCAGACCGCGAGCGGCGAGAGTATATAACGTGACGGAGAGGCGCATTATTGTTGTATTGGCGATCGTGTAACATTAGGGTCTAACATTTCGTTTCTACGTAATATTACCAGAGTGCTCTTGCAACTCGCATAATGGATCTTAATATTTCTATATAGAGAATTGCTTTTCTAAATTTTTAGGCAGGTGTAGCTAAGTATTAAATAAACTATTTATTTACATCATTATTTTAATATTTTAGTTACATTCCTAAAAATTGAGTATTGATACGTCAAATACAAAGAACAATTGTATAACATTTGTAGCTCGAGTAGATCTTCTTTACTTGTTCTTCTTGATTAATATAAAAATACCATTCCATCATTTCAATTTAATCTGACATTTCCCTTTACATAGTGATCGTAAAAAAAAAATTATAAAAAAATTATTGATGAATTTAACAGAAAAAAAAAAATTAGGTACTTATCAAGTTTAGGCTTTAATTATTTTATTTTTAATGTGATCTGGTTCACGGATATCACTAATTAATAATCGTTTACCATATTGAGGTATTACCAACTCTGGGAGTAAACATTCAGTGTAAAATTCAGTGTAAAAAGTTCCACCTTATTAGAATTCGTTATTCATACTTACACAATCAACTGTTTGACCATTTTAGTCGACCAAAATTCATTATCATACTTAATAGTTATTGTATGATTCCAGTTTTCTGTGAATATAAAAAAATAACAGTTTGTTCTCCCTGTTATATGCAGTTGGCCTTGCACTTGGTAATAGTAGTCACTGTTTTTTTTTAATTCAATTGTTTTTGTATTTTTGTCAATAATACAATATTTGATCTGAAACAAAATTTTTTAACATAAATATACAGAAATATTTTACATATTTTTTATAATTATATAAAATACAGTTATTATTGTAGGTACAATAATAAATAGTTGTTATTAATAAAAATATACCCTACTTTTAAATTATTCATTGCATCTTCTAAACTTGTATTATCCTTAGCTGAAAAAGGACATTTTATCTCCATAATAAAATTATTTTCGATAAAACCATCTGAAAATTGTTTAACAAGATAATGATTAATATTATTACAACAAAAACATAAACATTAAACTTAAACATATTAAATTTACAAAAAGCCTAAAGGTTAAATGTATATATACTTGCTATAGTTGAAATAGTAATATTTATTTTACCTGGACTAGCAGCCAAGTAAGGAACTTCAACATCTATGCAAAGTCCTACAGATTTTATTTTTAAATTAAACAGTTCTTCGAACTTAACTTTTGCTACATTTAATGTAGTCATTGACTCCATGACTCTACCATATTCTATGGCTTTAATTTTATGGTTAGTCTGTCCATATAATAATTCATGCACCGTATTTTTACATGAGGTATTATGACGCATTTTACATATTTTTAAGAATTTGGAAGCAGTCAATCGTTTTCTCCTTTCTGTGTACCAAAGTTGCGATTTTGCTTGGTCTCTCTTGTTTTTCTCCAATTGTTCTATTATTGCACATTATTTTAAACATTTACAACGTTTGAATACTTTTCGGTTCTGACTCAAATTCAGAACACGAAGACTTATAACACGATGCCTCACAGTCGCAATCCTCACTTCACATGCCTCCGCAGTCATTTGCTGAGCTTGTTTAAAAAAATTGGCCGCTTCAAGATTCGATTTGTCGTTTGACAATTTTTTTTAAATATTTATTAACACTGAAAATTGTTTTTTTTTTTTAGTTTGGGAGTGAATGTCAGGACGAACAGACACGATTTAATTATTCACAGTAAATAGCAAAAAAAGTTTAAAAATACACCGAAAATTGCAGTTAAAATGTTTAGATAATACGATTATTACTCGTAATAATTTATAATAATAATTTCAATTCACAGATAGTCAAAGCGGGGGAACACGTGCGTGCGTCACAAAGTTTGTTAGAAAACAGGAATGTGAAAAACAAATATAACAATATAACTATAAGTGTTACTTTATTGTATTGTTATTATACCTACCTAAATATGATTTATACCTCTTTAAAATTCGTTTATTGTTAAAATAAGTTGTCTCTATACGTCTGAATTGATTCTAATTTATTTGTAACTGGTTTTATTATCATTATAAAATGTATAAACGTATACTACATTAATAAATTAATTCTGGTATTGTTAAATAGGTACTTACCAAAGATCTTTGGATAATATGGCAATATGCTGTTAATCATTTAGTTTACCATTGATACAAATACACAATATCATAAAGTATTGTTTTAACTACAAGGTTTTTAGAATTAACTGTAAGTTGTAAATTATAACGTAAATGCACTATGTAATTATGTATGCAAAATAAAGAATTTTATATCAATTAAACTAATAACAGACATTTTCCTATTTCAGTTATTGTTGTACATATCTTGGATACCTATTCTTCATTAAAATTGTTGAGTTAAAATAGTTTTTTTATAGTTCAAAAGTTTAATTAGAAGTTATTTTCATAAATTTATCACGAACACCAAAATAATTTCATTTTATAATTAGTATAGATAAATGTATTAATGGATTTAAACGTATATTAATTAGTATTACACTTATTATATTGTAATTTATGATTCAACGCAAAACTGCATTATAACAGTACTCTAGTGAGTCAACCGCTTAATAATTAATTATTGGTATATATATATGTAAGTCGAGAACAAAATATGTTTCAGGTTCATGCTTCGATGTTCAGAAACACCTTTTTCCGGTGTTAATTTGTAGAAAATTCTAATTTTACATGTCTTACTAACTTAGCACGCTTAACATTATAACCTTATAATTGTGTAGAGCTAAGTAGCAACATTATAGAACGTACTCTTAAGAAATTTAAAAACGATGAAATAAATAACAATTAATATCGAAGTATAACATGTTAATAAGTATAGTGTGTTATAGACAAGTCGAGATATAAGTGTACTCTCCGCTACTCTTTACACCTTTGTTTATATTTTAATGTCGATTTATTTTTATAATACTACCCGTTGAATTTCGAGAATAATTAAAAACAAACGTACATTTGAACCAACGTTTGTGCGCATACTTAAATCGGGAGGTCGGAAGAACATAAACTATGCCTACTTACCTATTTGTGTATATTTTATAATTATTTCGGTCTTTTGTGTGTTCTTTGTCAACTGCTGTTCAAAATAATTTGTTCAACAGCAAGGCGACGGCGCAACTAACTCGTCCAAGTTTAACTTGTCGTCCACATTTACAGTGTTTTCGTCATCCTTTTTGACGTGTTGGAGAATTTGTTCGTGAACCTTTAGTCCGTCGCTAGCCCACAACAAATAAAAACATTTATAAGTGTCTAGACCGGCACCCTGTACAATATAATATATATGTATAATGCTACCTACGCTGCTTAATGTTTAGACGTTTAACGTGCGGACGACGACGTGTGGTGTAGGTACGACACGAGGATCGGTAAACAACCTCTCCTATATTCCCTTTGCCTAATCACGCGTGTATGTTATCGTTTTTAAACTCGTTCGTCTCCACGAGCGCGCAGTGCCTAATAATAATAACATTTTGTACTTACGAGCTATTATTTTGTAATAATGCAAGTGAATAAAAAAGTGTGGAGTAAAAGGAAAAGAATGTTTGATAATAAGAAAATTATTATTATTATATACATTGTTGTTATTTTTAGTAGTGCGCTAATGCATCGTAACGATAGATCACGGTGCTGCGCGCGTGCACACATTTGTATCATTGGTACTACACACATTTCATGGTAAAGTCTCGCGTGCTTTTAGTCCAACATGTAGTTTGTGAACAAAGTAATTTTTGATTCTCTCGACAAAAAATTTCTGTCTCGACAGTACTTGTTTGTATGCTGTGGGCTAATAATTGTTATAAGGACATAAACGAAAAACTATACACGCCAAACGACGCGCGAAACCATAATATTATGCGGAAAACGAGTGAGAAAAGTGTTATGCGTGACCGCCGCACACGGTACCGATTAGTGGAAAAGTCTTTATTGGGTTTTTTTTTTTTTACTCATTCTTGGTTCGCATTTTAACGGTCCATTTTTTATTTTTTAAGATTTTCCTTTTCTATTATCTTCTTGTCATGGTCCGTGAACCAATAGTCTCGTACAGGATTACCTTTATTGGTCTAAGACAGTTTGTGGACGACAAAATAGACTATATTGAGTATATGTTTGTTTATGTGCGTATTAAATTAGATTTTTCGAATAAAAAAAAAAAATAATAATTACTTTTAATTCTCTTGACAATAATTTCAATCTCTTTTTTTTTTATTATTAATTTAATTGTGTCACCGTGTATTTTTACAATGTTATTAAAATTTACAATAATAATTGATAATGTAATTGTTTACAATTATTACAATATTTTTAAATGTTGGTTAGCATATGAGAGTCAAGGTCAGAATCTGAAGTCTTTTTGTTGGGTTCTAGTAGGATGTCCTGAGATGGCCTATTTCAATCTCAATACAGCTTGTTTATGCCATAGTACAACGTTTATTTTCGTTTGTTATTCTTGTAACCTAACCCTGTGCATTGTTAAAACCAATGGACTTAGTAGTGGACTAAGTATGCACAAATTGGAAACCATAAAAAAAAAGAACATGTGTTACGTTTATCCCGCTGACTATCCCTGACTAGCTATCGTGATTCAGATTTTTATATTATAATGGTTTTAAACATTTTCGATTTCGTCCATACTTTTGTTATTTTATTCTCGTTGTTCCTCTATCGTTGTTACATAATTGTAATATTATATTATGTCCCGAAGTGATTTTTTTCAGTTTATAATCGTTTATTTTTTTTAGATGTGATTAAAATTAAATCGTGTTTCTCATACTAGTAGTACTCCGATTTCACCAAAAACGATACATCAATTGGGCTAAATCGCGCTGTTCTCCAAAAAGTTATCGACGGCTTCCTTCTCCGCGTGAGCAGACTTTTGAACTTCAAGACGTTTAACGTTTTACTAATTCAATTTGAGCTGGGTACTCGACCGATTTTACTTTTTGTTTCCCAGAGGACTCCAATAAGGTTAAAAGGAGCAAGTTTTACAGGAGTGTGGTGGGTGAACCATTTTGTTGTTTTGCGTCGGGTGGGCGACCGGGAAATAGTGCAGACTACGAGTGTGGCGGAAATGAGAATGCTTAAATGGATGAATGGAGTGTAACACGAACGTGAATATGCGTAAGAGCCACAGTGCGTTGCATCAATAGCGGACAAAACGAGAAAAAATATACCGAGGAGATGTGATGATATGAGAAGAGAGACCGAAGCAGTCAGAAAATGGTTATGAACGGTTGGCGGATGGAAATAGAGGAGTAAGAGGAGGGACACCACCTATAAGAGAATAAATGATGGAAACAATTGAAAGTGATATGAGGGTTGTTGCGTTCGACAATATCGGAGGTGTAGGACAAATAGTCGGGCGAAGGTTTTAATAATAATATTTGATAGTATTTTATTATTTGTGTGATACGTGAAAAGTATGATGAAAATGTGTGTTTGGTTTTATGCCGCGCGCCGCTACCCCGTCGACTCTTATTTACTTGTTCGGGGACACCCCGTGCAGTTCACCAGAGTAATTTAATATAATTTAATATATATATAATGTGTATACACATTACTCGCACTGCATTACATACGTTATTTTTTTTTTTTGGTCGTTGCCGTGATATGTTGCTGCTAGCACGCACCCAAATGGAAGTGTACCTTACGTCGTCATCGTCTCTCACCGACGTGCGTATAGCCACCGGCGTCCTCCATTATTACCATAATATAATAAACGAAATATTATAATATATATACTCGGCTCGCTCAGATTTGTTTTTTCGGTTAGGCAGGCAGGCAGGTACGCCTTTTTTATTTTTGTTTTTATAATTATACTGTATACATTTTGTAATTTAATTATAATCACAGCGACGGCGGCCGAGGCGCGCGGCAGGTACCTTCTCTCGTTAGCGTTTCCATCGAACCGATCGGCGTCGTCGTCGACCTTGGCCCATAATTACCACGCGCGCGCGCGCACACACCGGGTTCGGTGGTTTTGTAATTTTTCGTTTTCACCGGGCTGTGGAAAATTTAATTAAAGACATTTTTTGTTTTTTAAGACCAGATTTACCTTTTTTTTCGGCACCGGTCCACATTACTTTAAAACTTTTGCATATGACAGATGCGCAGGGAATTTGCAAAATTTTGCGGAAACTCGAGACGGGGAAAAAAAAAAACATTAGGGAACAACGATAAAATTTTTTCCACGCTCGGAATCTTGAAAAAAACGCGACAGCCGCCGACTTAGGGTTTGTGTTTTTTTTCTCAGTGGGACGACAAACAAATATCATTAATTATGTCAAAAACGTTATTTTGTTTTCCGGTTGAACTACGTACAATTAATACGTAACTGTACTGTTCCAGAACCTTTTTTTTTTTTTTATGATTAAAAACGATTTATTTTAATTCAGTATGAACAAATGTTTGCTTCTATACATTTTTTATTACAACATTTTTATGAATGAAACATATGTAATATATTATTCGTTTGATAGTTGTATAAAGCGAATGTCAGTTATTTTTTCAGCTCGCTGTTTCGCCAAGTTTTCACCAAGTTTTCTATCTTCACTTGATGGAACATGATGTAGTAACAATGATATTGTAAGATGTCTCCCAGTTACCTATGGAAAATAATTACAGAGAAATTAGTGGAATTTTTTTTTTTTTTTAATGTCGTTAGTTTTGTCCAATATTTTTTTTATAAATTTTTGATGTGCAAGTTTCCATACTGTGTGTGTTCACGGTCACTATGCTTCTAGTTTAAATTTTGTGTACAAAACACAAACACGGTGCAAATCAATATTAAAAGAACGTCGTGCTTAAAAAAAAAAAACTCGTGTCATTGAAAAAGGAAAAATCAAGGTACATACAGCAGTAGGTTAAAATGACGGTCACGTTGTGGTCTTTAATTACTGTGTTATTCAGTTACTCATCTTAAAATTGTGATTGCAGATCGTTATTATATTATAAATTCGTGACGTAATTAACAAAAGATTGTCAACAAAAAGTCAAATTCGCGACCGATTATGATAATTGATATCGTTTTCCCAAGTCTGGGTAGCATATTTCCTGCTGTTACCTTGCTGACGTGTCTATTTAGTAGTCAATAAAAATAATTAACTAAAATAAGTTGACCTATACAAATTTAGGCAATATTTGTTTTTTCTTGTTGTTCTAGTAAGTATTCACCGTTATTATAACACACATTTTTAAAATGTACGTTTTTAACAAAAACAAACGATTGAAAATTTAACTATAAATAATAATATTTGTTAGATTCTAAGCGTCAGTTGCGCGTGTTGAACGTTATCAAACAATACGCAAAACGTGTGTTCGATCGTCTGCCGCGTACCAACGATTTTGTCAATTTTTTTTCATCTTTACTCTTCTGGTATTTTTCTTTTTCTTTTTCTTTTTTTTTATTCCTCCGGTGGCGATCCACGAAAATGCAGATCGATACTACTCTCTCGTTCGGGCACACGCTTCCACGAGTTTTACGGGTTGTACACCGCGCCAGGGACTGTATGTTCGCAAAACGAGTTGACCGGACATTTTCAAAATTTTATCAGTTTTGGAGGCGATCGAGTCGGTTTTTTTTTTTTTTTGTGATTGGCTGATAAAATGTAGGTAAAACAAAACTCCAAACATTAACGAATTCGTTTCGAAGTCTACAAAAAAAAAAAAAAAAAAAAAATACATAACTAACTGAAGTTAGCCAACGTTATACAAATTTCGACGAATTAAGGCAATTTTTTTTTTTTCATAAAAATAATCTTCTAAAGCATAATACCAAAGCTCTAGATATTCTATTAAGATATATAAGGCATCTATAGCATCGCTACTCGTCGCAGTATTATTAGTTTATAAAATATGTACTAGGCGATTGGTGTTTTTAATTTGGATAAGTACAACTTTGTCACGTGCAGAATATTTAATTTATAATACTCAACAGTGGCGCAAACTCCTTACCGGGGCAACTGACCACCCTCCTTGAACGGGGTTTGAACGGCCAAAATTTTATTTAAAAAAAATTATAAACATTAAATAGGTGGTGGGTGATTATAAAAATTATGTTTTGTCACTCCTCCTCACCTTAATTTGTGAAGTGGTTGGTGCCACATAGGCCATCAGTGTCGGATAGATGGAGATGGAGTTTTTTTTTTTTTTTTCAAAATATATACAAAACCGAACTCAGCAAACCAGGAAACGTCGTATGCTATACGTATTAAGTATATGTTTATGTGAAATTAATACATTTTTCACTGCGATCGTTCGATTTCACAATCCCAAATTCGTTTAACTGAAGCGTTGTGTCGGTGGTACTAGCAGGTGGTAAGGTCAAGGTGTGCCACGATAATAACGAAGGGCAGCACTACTACTGTCGATTAATAATAATTATCATTTATTATCAACGTGTAAACTCGACTAATCGGCGTGTTTCGGTCTCTCACTATTGTGATGGTGACGCATCTCTCGCATCGGCTCACTCGCCCTCAAACCGAACCTAATTGCTCGTATAAAAAAAAAAAAAAAAATATAAATAATAAAGTATGGTTAAAGTAAAATAAATTAACACACGAAACATGATAGTCGGCCGCAGCCAAAATCGTTTAACGAAATTCAACACATCACGCTGCTCAAATTTAACGACCGTTAACGGCCGGCGCACCACACTGCTGCTATTAACGTGCCGTATCATAATATTATTATTTACACCACCATTACACGGATGAACAAAAAACATTTTGACGGGTTGAAAAATGTGTGAATAAATACTTTTTTTTTTACACACACGTGTACAACATATAAAGTACATCGTTAACGGTTTGTATCCTAAAAAACCAGTCGGAGACCCAACTGTTATTATCAACACGATTACGCATATAATACAAATATAAAGCTATTCATGTAATACTCGTTTGAACGTGCTTGTAAGTAGTAAGCAGGAAAAGAATCGCCGTTCTGGAAGTTTTAGTCTCGTATTTGATTCGTCTAGCAGAAAACCTTAGCACAGGCACCATTAATGTACTCGAATTTATCAAAGAACTCCATAAAAATATATAAAATAGAATCAGAAATTAGTATTACAAACGCATATTGTACACCGTATATTTTTCATAATGTATTATTATTATTAATTTAAAAACAAACATGTAAAGTATCTTTATAAAGCCAGCCAATGGCCCCAGCCGCCGAGGCAGTTCATATAATCATATAAACAAACGACCCCAATTTCCTATCACGACGCATAATGATAATCTTCACTAATAATATCCATGTTTTTATGATCTATGGTAGATGCATGGAAAAACTGTGTTATCACACTTGTTTTGCCAGAAATACATTTCTCCCATTATTTGCATTTCACTGCAGTCTAAATCATCACTGTAAGTCCTAATCAAAGTCAATTCTAAGAAATTATTATAAGATTATTATTATAGTTTATTATTATAAGCCAGCTGACCCGGCAATGCTTTGCTAGATTTCAGTACATTTATGTATGTTTAGGAATATGTGAAAAATTTGATAGAAATTATATCAGATATTTATAATTTGATTAATTTTTTTAGTATAATTTTGTATATAAGTGTAATATTGTGAATATAATATATAATATAATATAGTATAAATTAATATATTTGTTTCGTTATGATGTACGATTTTTATTATTTCGTCAATTATATCTATTTGTCTTTAACATTAAATATTTCTGGATACACCACGTTAAGAAGTGGTGTCTCGCCTTCTGGGGCCAGCACAAATAGATTTTGTTTGCATGTGACGCGTGACAGAGTACAATTGACCATGGGAAAAACGCTGAACGTGGTTAAACCTGCGACGTTTAATGTTTGTGCCTTATTAAATAGTCATTGCAAAGCTTAATTTCACGGGAAATCGGAGCCGTTTGAACTGGAATGGCAACAGGGCCATACCGAGGCTGGTGCATGCGGTGCGGTGCACCAGCCCCGAGGGGCCTCTAAGCCTCCGAGTCGCCGCAAAAGGCCGACCGAAAAATGTATACACAAGCCGTGATGATTCTGTGATTTTACTTTGAATATTAGTCATTAATGGTACTAGTCAAATACAGTGATAAAAGAATACTTCATTTTTTGTAATTCTAATCGCTTGTGGTTAGCGACACTAGTACGATAATTTGGCTGCAAAAGAGAATAAAGAAAGAGAGGAGTAGAGAAGTAAAGAAACTATGTATGCAAGATATAAAAATACTCTACTGGCCTTTAGTGTCGTGTATAACTTTTTTCTTTTTGGAAAAAGGGCCGTGTGAATTTCGCACAAGGGCCTCCGCGACCTTCGGTACGGCCCTGAATGGCAAATTGGTTGGTATTCTAGGAACTAAGACAGCTTTTTAAAGATTTTAAATTGAAAAAAATAGTTTTTTTAATAACGATATATTTTTTTTTTTATTCGTATGGTTTAATCCAACACTAACAATTATTAAAAAAAAAAAAAAAAAAAAAAATTCAGGGGTGTATAGATAGATCGCCTCCTCGTGGTACATCCTGGGCAACGTTATATAACGGCTAATAAAGATCTATCAAATTGGCGGCCGAACTGTCCTTATGGATCTCCCGGCTCCCAGCACTAACAACAACAATAACGATATTATTTGCTATTACTACAAACACAGAATACAAAAACCGTATATACTTGTAATAATATAATCTACGGTTGGAACACGATGTGGGTTAGAATATAAACCACTGTTGAATGTTTTTGGTATCATTTATCAGCTATAACCACAGCAGATATTTTCATATTCCATGGATAAATTTTGTTTTCGACAGATAAGTGAGAAATACATATTATGTTAATATAAACTGTTATTTAAAGTCATGTTTTATGTATAAAAAATAAAGGCCAATGGGGGGACACATTCCCCATCCTCCTGCGTACGCCACTGAACTTGTGCACAGAACAACATTTTTCTCTGTGAATAATTCAATAGGTACCTAAAACTGTTAAAAGAAATTAAAATATCATAGGATAAGCATCTCGGCAGACGGTAATTAAAAATACAACATAACCAATTTGTTTATTCAATTCACATTGCTTTTAAAAATAATACTCAGAGTCACTTTTTAGATATTTGTGTTGTATACAATTCAAATTAACATGAAAAAAATACACATTAAATACTGTGTAATACTTCATAAAAATGTCAAACGTCCAGGTAGTTGACTCAGATCGGCTAAATGATTTACTTTGTTTGAAAAAACTTCGTAGTTATAGAGAATGTACCGTGAATGAACGTTGTTGTTAGGTGTCTGCGTAGAAAATCGTCCGAGACGTTTTACGTAGAAAATTTAATACACGTTTTTACGAAACGTTTCGTGATGGAAAACGCCATCGCGTAAGCCGCCGAAGACCGACCTACGCCTTAAGACATTTTTAGAGACAGAAAAAAAGAAAACGTAAAACAAATTATAAACGTGTGCTGACTCTAAATATATATAAATATACATAATTGCCCGTCACGGACGAAACCCTGTATATTACAGAGCTTATTGCTGTCGAGACCGCGAGATAATTGGTAATTTAAAAAATCCATTTACTGCAGTATGGTTCAGTATAACTGTTAACGTATATTAATTATTATTACACACGGTAGCCGCCACAAGGCAATCATTGTATTAATAATAGATTTGTAGTTAATGGGGACGGGTGTGTTCCCATTAAATTTGTACGAAAAAATACCAAAATGCAAACTCGTTTTTCAATGTATTCAATTGGCCGATTTTGAAAGTTTTTTTTTTTTTTGGTATGAACTTGTAAGGGCATCATCTTCTGGTGCGCTCGTTTTTTCGATTTTGTAGCCGTACAATTTGAAATTTAAATATGTATGAGAATTATGACGATTAATAGGCAAAAACGCCGAGAGTACATTCAGGCTTTATTCTTCCGTATATAGGCCAAGATTATCTGACATATTTAAAGCTCTTGTTGTTTCGTCTCTGATAAAATGAGTATGGATCCACTGAGTCGTTTATTTTTTATTTTTTTTTTTTATTACCGAATAATACTAATATCTTTTCTTAAAGCCAAATTGTCAATCCCCATTTGGGTACACCTAGTACGATCAGAGTACAATATTATCAGATAAAGTTGTACGAACGTCGTCAGGAGGACATAATTTTAAAATCGGCAAAACGAGCGCCCATTAAGATATATCTATCCAACATAAAAAAAAAATATATATACTCAAATAAATACGTTCGGTAGCCGACTCGGAAAGTAAATTTTACTAATAAATAACATTTTATCGGCGGTTTTGACGTTGAAGTTGTAGAAATACACCGCTAGATCACACTATAGTTTTGCCATTTTTAACCCAAAAAAGGAATTTTAATTTGTTTTCTACATGACGCCGTCATTGTATTGAAAAAATTAAATTTGACTCGACAGTATGATGAAATTTTTTCTAAACACAATATTTATTATATAATCCTTGGGTATAGTTTGGGTGTTTTTGCCATTATTATTTCTCCACCGTTGGCATGGCGTTCTGAATCATGGAACTACCGCTTAAGCCCCCCCCTCCCCTCAACCGCGTCCCTGGGGGGGAACCTTTTTTTTTTTTTTTTTTAGCGAATTTAGCCACCGCACCCCAATTAGTAAGCCGGACTCTCCAGCATCAGGCGAACCAAATCCTCCGCGAATGTAGCAACCGCACCCCAATTAGTAGCCGGACTCTCCAGCATCGGGCGAACCAAATCGCCCGGGTCGAAGGGACCTATCTATAGCCAAGACGAGTTGCTCACGCCCGAACGCCTCGCAAGCGTTGGAGTGTGTGATGATGCGCGTCGTCCTCCACATCTTCTTCGCTCGTCGGTGGGCGCACTCGACGGACGTATCGTCGCACGGCCTGTCCCATGGAAGATAACTCTTGTTGAAGCAGCCGTGCCCCGTCATGAGCTGGGCGAGGCGAAATGTCATCTCCCCGTGCGGTCGGTTCACCACCCTACTTGGTATCCCGGGGGGATCAACCAACACCCGCGTCCACTCGCGTCCGCTGTCCGCGGGTGTATCCGTACGCAATGTTTACATAAGTTTATTGTTGGTTACATTTTTTGTAATTTATATTTTGGGTTCTCCTGAATTGGAACAAACGGGCGAATTCATTATTTTTTATACAATGCGTCCAATATTGATTAGATTTGTTAGTGTTGACCCATCAGTTGTACTGGTTTTGTAGTAACCCAAAAACACTTCATAAGTGTCATCAACATATCTGATATAAATTGAAAAATTTTTTGTAAGTGTTTCACATCAAACAAGATACTATAAATACCAGCAGATATAATTGCGTTGTTCGCAATAGATTTTTGAATGCTACATACTTGCGTATTTATGTATTTTAAAAATAAAATTTGATACTCTGGATTGGTGTATGTAAATTTTCTTCTCATTTTCAATGTAAAACTTATTAATAATTTTATTGTCAAGCGCTCTTAAGTAGTTCAAGAAAATCTCCACAGTTCATCGATTTATGTGATTCACCGTGTCGTCTGAACTCTATGCCCTGTTTTGCACAGCATGTACCTAGTGGTAACCTATACATTTTTGTGTACCATTCATACGTTTTTAAATGATTAATCATTTTTTTAGGCCAAAAGTTCTGATCGTAATAAATTTTTAAAAAAAGGGTCGATTTGGTTATACAATAATACCTGTGTTTGTTTAATCCCAACAAACAATACTTTTTTTGTTCTATATCCAATAATGCTTGCCTACAGAAAAAATAATTATTTAATTTTAAATTTTAAATGTGAATGAAAAAATTAAAATGTACCACCTCTGATAGTGCATCGTATTTTGACTTATAACTTATTTTAGCTCATTGGCCATCTGCTACCCTAGAAACATTTTAAATCAAACTGCGAGTGATCCCTAAACTTCTATCTATATCGAATCAGCTTCAACTTTAACATTCTTCATTTGGTACAATTTGGTAGCGTTATAAAAAAAAACCGATGTATACAAACAAATTTAGCCTACAAAAGATAAAGCGCCTATTAAGCTGGGAAAAACAGATTTTAAAACGTTTTCGAGCTGCAAACACAAAATAGTTAAGTCGATAATATAGAATTCGTATCAAAAAGAAAACATGTATCAGAAAAAATGGAGATGGCCTCTTTTGCAGCTAGATAGACGACTCAATTTTATCAATTATAACGTCTAAGAAAGTTCAATTTTAAATAATTTGATGGATTCATTTAATGTAGACTTAGACCTTAGTTTTAGATTTGGTAGTGAAAAAACTGATTTACTGAATGAACTAGAATGATACAATGAAAATTTAGTTGATGAGTACTGTATATTTCGCACCACAAACGCTGTTGGAAAAATGGTAAATGTTTTTTTTAAAAATAATTACTTAATTTAAACAGTGGATTTAAATAAAGCACTTCCGCGTACCATTATATTGCAATGGTCATTATTACTGTAAGTTAAAAATTTCGCAAAAAATCACCAGTTAAAGTTGAACATTTCAAAATTGCGTTTGAACTACCCCATTTCACCTTACATAATTATTTACTTAATGTAGGTATGTGTGGTTTGATGCTCAACAAGTTTGATATACTCTCAAAAAAAAAAAAAAATAAAAATAAAAACAAAAATGTATACAAACAACACTAAGTGTTCAAAGTATTATTTGATATTAACTGATGTCGTATACGCCGATCAAATCGTACGTATAGACATAAACACACAACAAAATACAATAATACACTTTAGAAAATATAAGCCTTCAGCAGTAGTCGAGTCACACGACTACTGCCTAAGTGCCCCCCGTTTATTATTCGTACATCTCTCTTTTATATCCTATCTTATAATATAATATAATATTTATTGCTTACATGCTAAAAGTTGCTCGCGCGTGTCCGACAAAATGATGACTCTAGACTATTTAGTCTCTATCCGAAAATGCGTTATATTGTAAAAGCAAAAAACTTACTAATAGCAACTTGAGCGTACAAGAAAAGTGTCGATAAAATGGTGCGTCACACTATTATATATTGTTCGTCGACTGGGTGCCGCGCTGGTTCGAATTCCACTCCCGGAAAAACAGTTTTTTGCGTTTTTTTCCAAGTATTTTTTTATTTTCAAATTTTGTGATTAACATTTAACCCAAATTTCATTGTCATATCGAGCTGAAATTTACGTACAGCTTTGTTTAGGATGACAACACGTTATGGAAAAGTCAGTGAAGACCCCAAGAGACCCCGAAGGACTAGGATTATGTTTTTTTTTTATTTTCTGATCACTTTTTCTAGCAGAAAAAATGCTCCAATTTTAACGTACTACCTTAAAAGATAGATAATTGATTCGACATGGTACTTTATTTGAAACGTTTTTAAAATTTTTGATTTTTTTTTAAGTTCTGAGGAAAAAACGAAAACGGTCAAATTCCCTCCGTTCGACTTGAAATTTATACGTGTCGTTAAAACGAGTGTTACTGCTTAGTTTTCAAACGATTTCGATCATTTTTAAGAGTAATTGGAACTTTGAAGTTTTTGAATTGTCGAATTTTACGAAGTTCCACATAAAACCCCTACCCTTTACGTCTCGAAACTTGAATACAATCTACACAAGATAGTTTTACACGTGTGGTTTGAAAATTTAGAAAATTCGTTTATAGCCGATTTCACGTTGTTATTTTGTCGTAAAACTCGTCATTCCGGGCGGCCGTGTATTTTTCTTTCTTACGGGGGGGAACAAACAATTACGTGTGATACGCGTTTTTTCCACATCGATTTAAAATGTTTTGATCATAACATCCGAAATAATGATCGGACAAAGCTTTTACGCAATACCTAAATAGCGCAAATTTGATAAAAGTTATTCACGTCATATTCGTTTTTACCACTAGCGTTCTCAGAATCGTATTTTTTCTATCGTTGCTTTCAGTTATCGAATAATGCGTCTGAACCACAACTTCTAAAAGCTAACGGTGACCCGCCCAAACTAGCGTGCCCAAATCGCTACCCCGCCAAACTACCTACCCACGCGGCCTAGACCGATCTTGGCGCTTCCTTTTTTTTTTTTGTTTTTAACCGTACAGACGCGGAAAAGCCACGGGGGTGTCAAGTCAAGTCCCCTCGCGTCTGAACCACAACTTCCAGACCCGGCTTCCAACATAATCGAGTGGCGTTCCTGTTTTCTGATTTTTTTTCCGATCCAACGCCGCCGTGTAGTACGTTATTATATAATTGGTAACGATGAACTTGGCCGTAGGGCACCGGCTGTAATAGAGAATTGACGGACGAAAATCGCTGTTGAGAAATCGCCGTCGTCGTCGTTAATACACCGGTCGTCACCGCGGCGGCGGCAACAAAATACAAATTCCGGTAGCCATTATATTGCCCATTACCGCGTAACCACAAAAACAATCTACCAAACTCGCGGTCGTCGGACGATATCGTGTATGTTGTTGTTTTACACACCTCGACACGCAGACCCGGTGCCATCGAGTGGGCACGCTATTACGGGTTGGCAGTGTCATACATTTTTTAGATTATTTTATTTTGCTTTCGATGCGATGACGGCGTTCTCCTCGACGCGTATATTCGTTCCTCTCATCTCGTCCTCTTGTGCTTATGTACGTCAATAACGTTAATAGACGGTTAAATATTAATAGAAGCGTATCGGCGTGCACATCGTACTACTACTGGAACGTTGCGCATTGATAATTAAAACGATTTACGTAGAGATATATATGTATATACGGCGCATTCCACGTCGAAAACTCTCCGTCGTCGTGATGATGATGATGGATCATCGACTCTTGCGCGTCCGGATCACGCGCGCCGCACGGTCCACCGTCCGGTGGCCGCATATCGGTTAAGTTCCGTCGATTAACCCGATTTTTCCTGCGCGTCGGTGCCTGAAAACGAGTGGCGGTCAACGGAGACGCGCGTCCCGTATTTTTCGGAATTGGAGATAATATGATATATACAGTGTGGTCTCTAGAAAAATGTTCAAATCGACACTTTTGTTCCGTGTTTACGAAAATTCTTTTAAAAAAATATTTCCCGAATAACGGATAACGACGAAATTTTTTGATCAATCTTCAATCGGCCGTAAAACTATGAAAACCCATATTTATCCGGTAGGCACAACTGCGAAGGACATCTAACATTACGCTGTCTAACCGGTTAAAAGTTGACAATATTATGGGTTCTTTTCTAATGGTCTTAACTATATTTTTCAGTAAAGAAGCCATAGGTGGTGTTTTAAAATTTTTTTTTTTTTTTGATACTTCCACATCAACATTATTAGTAGGTGCGTTTTGAAAAACGTGATCACAAACTACGTGTTTTTTTTTTCGTTAACGTGCCTCTTAAACGCAATTAAACGACTGGGAGCAAGCATAACTGTCCGATTTCAACAAATGGATAATTTTTAAGTGGACCTCCAAAGCTTGCAAATCGCCAACATTATATATAATGTACAAATAAAACGAATCATTTTCTTACACACGATGTTTTGGCCGTAGTCGTTTGTCATCAAAACACACAAGGGAACCGAACTATGAGGCCACCTCCTCCTATATATTGGCTATTGTTGAATAAAGTCGCAAACTAAACAAAAGTTCAAAATGACAGACGTAAAACTTTGTTAAAACGCGACGACTGAAGTAGTAGTATATCATGGTTACACTTCATTAAAACGTGTAATTATATTTTTCTCCGTTCAACAATAAATACTACCTAGGTCTTGAGAATCGCCCAACTATTGTAGATCTCAACCGTGATCACCACACGGCAGATGAACGCTGTGTACTCAAAAAACCGGTACGCGAAAGAAGCGAACAGTCATAAATGATCAGACCACATCGAGCGAATAAAAAAGATATGCCGAACTGCGGTTTTTAAGATGACGTTGTATAAACCGACCGAGTGTGTTCGTGGTGTTTGTTAATCACGTTACAGTGTATATACGAATAATAATAACAATAATAATAATTTCGTGTTAAACATTTAAAACATAATAGGTACCACGAGGACTATATATATATAACGACGACGACGATTCTTTGTGAACAGCGCGCGCGACACGTGTTTTGTCGGTCCACGCGTGTAGTAACGCCGTGCCAGCAGCTATATAGTATACGTAGGTATTATAATAACAACGCTGCCACTCGAAATCAATTTAATGCTTATAAACGGCAAGAGATTTGTTGGGCTCTGCTCTTAATTAGTTTTTTCGGTGTAAAACAAAAAAACTACCGAAATAAATTACTATTTTAACATTTTTTTTTTACGGGCACAAGAGGAGATCGCCGCTATTATTATACAACTATTATCGTACTAATAAGTAATTACTATATAGACGCGCGTACTACACAACCATATATAATGTGTAAGCGTAATATAATTATTATTATTATTATTATTATTGGTTAAAAAGAATACACGCACGAATTACCATATCCGATTACGACGACGGACAAACCACGTACCGCGGTCCCCGGCGCGCGATATTATTATTATTTTTTCTTTAATAATATTTCGTGCTCGTACTTCGATGAAAATCTAATTAAAACCAGTTTCGTTTACGGTGATGGGTATAATAATAATAGTAGAATATAATAATAATCGCATACCGGACGTTAATGTTATTGTTGGCACGACGAATAATACGCGGTTTAATAATAATTTGTTGACTGCCGTTCGCGTAATATCACTATACATTATCGTTTTATTAGGTATAAAATAATAATGATATAATAGAGGTGTATCTATATAATATCTTCATGTTAATGGTGGACACGTCGTGCGATCCGACACGATTTTTATTACACTCGCGGCAAATTATTATAAGTAGTTTATTTTATGTACGTGTGCTGTTAGTAGTTGGTTACAAATTACAAGTTTACGATTGCCCTAAAATCACCGCGGTGTATTGCTGTAACACTCGTAACACTGGCGGAGGTGATGTGTTTCCGCAAGTGTTTGTGTAGGAAAAAGAAAAATAGAACGAAAGCGATTGTATACAATTTTTTAATTCAGCTTTCGACCAAGCTACTACTACTAGTCTCTGACCTGAGGAATCCCGGAGTCTTCGGTCCCGTTAGGGGCCGCTGACCCAGGAGCCTTTTCGGTTCCCAGAGGGTGGTCTTCGCCACCTGGACACAAGGCCCGACGTTACCGCAGCCAAAGAGGAGACCAAACCTTTTGAATCTCCCTTTTGGTATTGGTCGCCTTGCCCCGACCTCCTCCTCCAGTTTCTGAACTGTCCTCAGCACTTTCTGGAAGTGTTCGATTCGCGGGACTTCGGTTGTCCAGGGAATCCGTTGTCCGCTCTCTGTCCGTGCAGTAACTTCAGTTACTGGCTTTCCGAGGGCCTGCTTCACACCCACGACAGCAGTTGCGATACCGTTGTTGGCTGCAGGCGCCTGCTTCGGCACGCCTGCATTTATGGTGTTTGATGACGACTTCTGGGGCGAGCAACAGTGTCCCCCAGCCGCCGGTCCCGGATGTCCGACCTCTCCCGGTGGGAGTGCACCCAAGCTGTTTTCTACTAATTTTCCGTTTTCCATGGGTTGAGGGAAATTCTACCCGCGTTTTAGCCCTACCGCCAGAGGGATTTAATTTAGGCGTGCCTTCATCACCTAGGACGGTCGCCTAGCGTGGCTGTACCCTTGGAAATCTTAGTCAAGTCGTTCTCTGCGACGACTACTATAGTTAAGCTGAACTAATCATGCCTGTGATTCGTGTAAAACGTTTCCAGTATCCGCTGCAGAGTGCGAAAGAGGGTTTAGCATTGTTATTTGTACCAAAACTAGACTAACAATTCAAAACATAACTGTAATATATAGCTTAGATTAGTCTAACGTTTGTTAATATTTATGGTCCTCCGACAGACCACAATTATTAATGGAACCCTGAACTGTATACGCGTTAAGTACTTGGTTGTTTCAACACAGGATTAGTGCTAAAGTGTGAGTGAAAAAAAAATGTCATTAGCGCACCTAGCCTATTATTTAATAGTGAATTGTGTTAGTCTTACTGATTGTAGATTTAAGTTCTGCAGACTGAGTTATGTAATTTAAAAGTTAACTAGAAGTTATTTTTGTGTCATCAAAAAGTTTCAATTGAATTCCGGTACACAGTAAAAAAAAAAAAAAATTACAACCCGATATTATAAAATGCTATGAATCCTTGCTGCTCCCTTTTCCCCCCCATCTCGTCAACTTCTAGTTACGGTACTGAGTTCCAGTTGGATCGAGAAAAGTACGAACTAGGAGAAAGCGTTTGGCCATAAAATAGATGTCAACTATATTGTAAATACACAATATTAATCGATCGGTTTTCTAAATAATTATAGTTGGCGAATCACTCGTCCAGACGAAATAAAAAACAGTCGAAACTTCGTTGTAGATCGCGCATTGTAATACTGCATGCTGCCCGAAGCCGAATTTTTCTGCCCCTTAAAAAACATCTTCACCGTCCTCCCAAAAAAAAAAAAAAAACTGTAAACGTTGTCTGAACATTATCCGTATTTTTCGTACGTCGTAACTGTGTACCAACTGTAAGTATATAATTTTGAAAATTTCCGATTTTTTCGTTATTAAAAATATTTATTTTTCAATAATAAGTTTGTGTAGTGTAAGTCTTGAAATATTTACACACACACGTAACTATGAAATCATCTTAGAGTCCGCTCAGAATCTAAAATAAAATAGATTCGTCTAATTTTCATTCATAGAAGTTCAAAAATTTACATATATTTTATGCTTCAAATGCCAATACAGTTTTCATTTTAACTATATGAAAATATCGTTTGTGGTTGTTGTTCATATTGCTCAGTACTTAAAGAATGTCATCCAAGACGCTTGCAAAAATGCTGACGTAACAAATAAGACTGAACCAAGTTTATATATACAATTAAATTATATAATATAATTATAATATATTGCTCATTTGACACTTACGTAATGAATTCTTAATTAACAATAAAAGTCAACTGTTTTCAAATTGTTTGTGCCTTTTAAATTATTTTTCCTTAATAGTGGGCGTAAAACGTTAAGAAACGTGTCATGATTTAAAAATAAAACAATCAGTAAATCACTGTTTTTTTTCGGGAGGGGAGGAGTTTTATGGCTAATAGATTTAAAATAATTTTCTCTTTCTGTTAAAATAATAAAAAAAAAATAAGGTGTTTTGACTGTTTCCAAATATCTATAGCATACATTCTAAAATGTAAAATACATTTTTATTTATTTTATCTCAGGTCGGTAAAATTATTTTGCTATTTTTCTTTCTTTTTTAGTTATATCATATTTTGTTGTACAAACATTTTTTAACCGTATCGGTTTTGTTTAATTTATTCCTAAATACTTTTGAAATTTTAACACAAAGTATAGTGTTAGAATTAAACGAATCGTTCTCGTTACAACGTGTATATTATTACATCCAGAATGACGAAATCAATTAAAATTGACCCAAATTTATGTTGGATGCGTATTTTGATTACAACGTAAACATCAAACAGTTTATTGTTACGTAGAAGTTAACGTTTTGTGACACAGTGATATGTTTTGTCTACTAGAATCCACAATAGTACCCGATGGTTTTCATCTACTCATTTATTTCTTATTCAATCTTCGGATCGTCTTCTAATTAATATAATCCAAAGTTTTCCGTTTAAATATTACGAAAACTTTGTATCAAAAATCCGAACTAAGTACGTGTATTACGGCGTTGCCAGTAGACACACTAATTGCAACTGTGCAAGCGGTGCAGTCTATACCGGCCCAAATAACGGCCGTCAGTTTTGTAATCTACTTATTTAAAGAAAATCATCCAAGACGCTTACAAATGCCGACCTAAAAACTATATAACACCGAACCAAGTTCATACAGTTAAATTAAAATATATTGCTTATTTGAAACACACACATTGTAATGACATCTTAAATTTTAAGTCTACTGTTTTGAAATTGTTCCGTTTTTTTCCCTTGAATGTGTGTTAAAAAAAAAAGTTATACATGCATGTTTTTATATACAAGGTTACAGGTAGAAATTATAGGAAATTATAGGTACTATTCATAGTTGGAAACCCGCGTGTCGTCGTGCCGCACAATACGTATAGATACGTAAACAATTTACATGCTTATTTTAAGCAAATATATTAGCTTATATTAATCAAAATAAACAATATTCGTTGGAAATTATCGTACTAAATTGATGCTTAAATCCGTGATGTACTCTTTAAATAAAAAAAACTGCACGACGATTGAATAAGTAGTTTCTCGGAGTTTTTCCCGAACAAAAAAAAAATTACAAAGAATAAAATCTAAAATTATATAAAATACACTACTCCTGGAAAACCAAGCCGATTACCACACAAACGCGCGAGTAAACTATGTTTCCTAACCGTTGCGCTTAAAATATCATCGTACTTATCGTATTTATGAATTAAGAAATTTTGTATAATTTTTAGGTTTATGTTGAATTCGTTTCATAATAAACTAAAATAAGGTGTCAATATGTATCTACATAAAAAATTTTAAATTTTAAGTACGTAGCAGCTACTCTTTCACGCTTACACTTTTCTTTTTTTTTCGACCCACCCGTTCAACTTTACTAAATATGTTACTGGTAAAGACTTTAGCGCTTAAATAAATTGATTTTAGTAATAGTTAGTAGTAAGGAATTATTTTAATACACAAAAATGTACTTTTGAATGATAACTGTATATTTGAATTTGAATTTTTATTTATGCCATTACTGTTGTTTTGGTTTAAAGACTGAAGTTAAATTTCAGTTTTTACTTTTTACACTTAGATTTTATAAAAATATTTTCACGAGTCATTTTTTGTTCCAAAGTATGAAATGACATTTCAATGACATTTATTACTTGAATAATTTGGTATGTAGGTACATAAATTTAAAACTGATTGAAGCTTCAGTAAACGCCTCAAATTGGTACCAACATGTTTACAAAAACAGGCAACAAGGTTATCAAGAGACAAAAAGTGCAAACAGCAGTTTGTTTTAGTTACAATATTACTAAAACACATTGTTTACTGATAGAGTAAACTGTTAGCTAAATTTTAACTTGCACTTTTAATTTACCTAACTACCTACATTGTATTTAAATAATTAAACAGCCATACCTAAATATACTACTGTAACTATTAATTATCTACTAAAAAATTATTTTGTCTCAAACTTGACACTTATCAATTCCACTCTCCAGAACTCACTTCAGGCCCAAATACTTCAATTGCAAAATAATTTTTTTTAAATTTCTTTTTTTTTTTACATATGTTAGACTTACAAAATATTTAGAAAATTAACTTTTAAGTTGTAAAAAATTATGATTTGTATTTACGTTAATTGCAGAACCAGGATAAAGTCCTTTCTGAAAACAATGTACCCAAAACAAATAAATATGTGAAAAGCAGTGGAATAATAGCCACTAGAAGACCTGTTTTAAATGATATAAGCTGTAACTTACATGTTAAGCAAAATGACAATCAAAAAGAAAAGATTACAAGACAACCATCAAATGTTGTATTTTCAAAACCGTATCCTAGGTTGACATCCAAGTATTATAAATTTTTAATTTTATTAATTATTTATGACAAACTATAAATCATTTATTATGTGTGTGAATCATGTTTTTAGTACCACATCTATTACTAAAAAAATAAAACCACACGGCAATCAAACAAGAATAAATAATGCTACCCCCTGTAACGTGGCAAAACTTATACCTTTGTCATATACATCTAAGACAACTCTAAATGTTAATGAAAACATATTAAACATATCCAATATTTTGAAAACTGTACATAGACCTAACGCTGTTTTCAAACCATACAAAGGAACTTTAACTGGAAATTCATCACTTCATAGAAAATCTGTAAGTTACCAGGTGTACAATTCAAAGTGTGGATATTTAGGTTTTCACATATATTTATGAACCTTATGCAGCTTGACAGGGGTAAAAAATGTAAAAAGTTTTATCAATCGCAGAGTTTGAATGAAAAATTTTTTACTTTGAATATTTTAGCTTATTTTGTGGGGATTAGAGAATATTTAGCATCTTTTAAAATATATTGCACTATTTTTTTGTAAAAACATCATAATTGTTTATTTGACAAATTTTTTTTTTACAGAAAAAAAACTTCTTATAAAAAACGGTTAATGAAATGTGTTCAATAATTTTTTTTTTTAATAAAATACATCGTCTAAATATAGTTATGTAATATATACTTTGTTTGAATAAATACATGTTAGATGTTTAGGTAAAGCACAAACAATAATGCATACAATAATTATTAATAAAAATAGCATATTTTAAGAAAAAAGTCTATTTCTTAGATTTTAGCATATGTTACCAGTTTTTAACGGAATTTTTAGAGCATAATACTTTGATGTTTTTTTAGTGCAGATAAACATCACATTTTAAATTTTTTTAAAATCCTAAAAATCTCCTTTCTAGTGATGTATCCTTTTGTTGTGTAATCCTTTTCATATTGGAGTTTATGCAAACGTAATTTTGAGTATTTGATGATATAACTCGGGTAATTCTTCTTCTTATATTGCAGAACCAGGATAAAGTACTTTCTGAAAACAATGTACCCAAAACATATAAACATGTAAAAAGCAGTGGAATAATAGCCACTAGAAGACCTGTTTTAAATGATATAAGCAGTAACTTACAAGTTAAGCGAAATGACAATCAAATAGCAAAGAAAAAACCATATCCTAGGTTGACATCCAAGTATAAATTTTTAATTTTATTAATTACTTATGACAAACTATAAAGCAATTATTATGTGTGTGAATAATGTTTTTAGTTCAAATCATACCACCACATCTATTACTAAAAAAGTAGAACCACATGGCAATCAAACAAGATTAAATAATGCTACCACCTGTAATATGACAATGCCTTTATCACATACATCCTAAACAGCTCTAAATGTCAATTCATGTTGATTTAGTTTTTCCAGACTATACCATTTTTATTGTAATTATTTTTTTTTAATTGATAATGGTTTTACCATAACTTTTTTTACAATACATTTTACCGGCTTACCGGCTCTGCAGTTTTTGGCAAAAATATGTTAATTTAGTTTTTCCCAGACTAAACCATTTTTATTGTAATTATTTTTTTACATACAATTTTTTTTTAATTAATAATGGTTTTGATATTAGTTTAGAATTTCTAGTTAAAAATGTATTATAAAAAAGCCATATCATTATTTTCCAAATTAAAAGCCAAACACATTTGTTGAACATTCAATTTTTTTAGCTTTACTCTTTATCTTTATTTTACTTAAAAGTAAACAAAACTTAAAAAACTCTTGGACCAAAATATCACAGCAGTCAATAAACCTACAATTAAAGTTAATAATTTTAATAGTTGAAGCACTTTTTCCATACGGAAACTTCATTACAAATCTTAAAATTTCAAACTTATCACCCTCAAAATTCTTCAAAATTCCTTGATTTCCTTGATTGAATTCCTCGTGTTTGGGGTATAACTCAAGAAGTAAGTAAAATTTCAAGCAAAAATCTTCAACCACCATGGAGTATTATTTCGTTAGACTTTGAAAATCGGATCTTTCCTTCTATACAAAAAGTTTTTAATAAAAAAAAAAAAACATTACCCGCCGCGCTCAGAAACTAAAATTTAATTTAATTCAAATTTCAAACATTATTTGATAGTAGGGTCACATTATATTTGCAATAAGAGTGTTTCAGTTTAAAAAACTAAAATCGCTTCAAATTGTATATTATTAAATATACTTAATTAATAATATACAACTTTACCGTAATACACCAACTTAATTAATAAAGTTGGTGTATTACGGTAAAGTTTAACATTTATACGAAATGTAATATAGAACAACAAATAAAAATTTATATTGATTAGGAAAAATTATTGCATTGTTGAGACTTCGTTTATAACATTTTGTGGTGTTCAATAGATAAGCAAACGAAAAAAAAAAAAATGAAAAATTAACAATCGATATGAAGAAACTCATCCGGTGATCGATACCAGCCAAACGTGTTACGTTCTCTCGAACATATTTCTCCAAATCTACGATAATTTCCCCGCAGTTGGCGTCGCTGTTTTGTGTGATTAGCGGGACTACGTTTCGTGTTGGTACCACTGCATGGATGGACCCGTCGTGTCGCGTCCGACATAAACAGCGGTGATCGGCGACGTGCGGGTCGCGTGACTCGCGTCATTTTACGACCAGCGTCTGTCGGCGGCTGACGACCACCGCTTTCGACGGCGCGCGAATTTTTTTTGTTGAATCAATACTGTTGTTTTGGTGAAGTGAGTCGGTTCGAGCAACGCCTTCTGTGACGCGGACGCCGCGATTGTTTTGCGTACGCATATGAGCCTTTGGCGACAAACGAAATTTTCGTTTTTGCGCGATGTAAGTTTACCGAAGAAAAAAACCGTAGAACGGAATGCCGCCGCTACTGTAAAAGGCAGCAGAATTAGGAAAACGTTAACCGTATTGAACCGTCGGAGGGCACAATACAATCGCACAGAAAAAAAAAACC
This sequence comes from Hormaphis cornu, assembly GCA_017140985.1. Classification (NCBI taxonomy): domain Eukaryota; kingdom Metazoa; phylum Arthropoda; class Insecta; order Hemiptera; family Hormaphididae; genus Hormaphis; species Hormaphis cornu. The sequence continues at coordinate 31,760,547 of CM029361.1, read as the reverse complement.
GCCTCGTTGACGCACATCTCATTTAAAACGGCAAAAAAAAAAATTATACGGCGCGTGTACGCCGGCTATGCCGTGTCACGACTAACTGACCAAAACGTGATGCGATGGTGCAAACGTTTTTATTGCTGGCGTATGTGTACACCGAAACCGAGAAAATAAAAAAACAATACAAAATTGCAATTTGTGTTTTTGTCTCGGTATCATCATCGTATAATGCGAGTCGCACGATGTGTTCCGCGCGGAAAATATTGATTTTTTGTTATAACTGTAGCAGCACGTTATTATGGTTCCACGTGTGTGAAAAAAAAAATACATAAAAATCTGTAGGCAATACGGATATATGTGCAATACGAGATTTGGTGGCCATCCACGTTCTACTACGGTTCTACGTTTTCTCTAATACTGCGATGCACGTGTTACCAAGAGTTACGAGGTTTTGCAGTCTGTTAACTTGCTCGGTAAATAATTTGAAATGCCTAGTAGAAAAAATAAACGTTTTTGACGTAGTGGTATTCGTCAAAGTGGCACAACAGACAACATATGTAATATGTATAAAATTACACATATTATATTGTATTAACTCACAAAAGTCATGTAAAGACTTATTTGAAAACATGAGTTAATAACGAATTATTACGGTTTTGCGTAAGTATGGTTAGGAATTTATTTATTGTTGTTTTGAGCACATGAGGAGTATAAAAATCCAACGGTGAGTAAATAAATAAAATAGGAATTTTGGTTTGCTTTTCCTACTCGTAGTTTTCTATACCGTGAGCATCTATGCCATGATCGGTGGCACATCAAGTTGTAGCACAGATTAGACTAAATTTTATCTAATAGTTTAGTCGTCAATGATGATAGCCGAGCGTACAAAATTAATTGACAGTATTAAAAAGAGTATTAAAAAGAGTTGACACGACGTGTGCATGCGTGTTATACTGACACGGCTCGGAAAAACTGTTCGCGAAAAAAAATAAAACTTGCGTACCGGTTTGTAAAAAGACAAAAAAGCATTTTTCATTCGGGTTCGTAAAAAAAATGCTAACAAAGCTTTCGGTTTGTAAAAAATATTACAAATTTTGGTATGTCCGTTGTTCGCTTTTCCAAACCTTGGCAATACTGTTAATGTATAATGTCAAATGGAAAGTTCCGGTTTGTGAAAAAAAAAAAAAGCGTTGGAAGTAGAAATCCACTACTAAGATAAGTAAGAACTGAAAAAGTATATTTTAGAACTGGTAACGAAATAGACTAACAAATTTTAAACGGTATGCCTAAATAAACAACGTTCTGATGAATCGTGCGCGGGATACAATAGCACACTCCACAAAAGAGGTGTAAAAAATTAATTTTCCAAAATATAATTTCTCAACTAAAACAAAAATGCTCTTAAAAGTAACTCTTAGCGAAGTAAGTTACATCATGAGTGGTTCGTACATTTCCCCGGAGCCCGGTGAAGCATTTATACTTATAATCGGTAATTCAGTTGTTTTAATATTCTATGCTAATTAGAAAACGAACCTTGATTATTTATCGTCAATTAATATTATCAACTTTAAATTTCCGTCTTGCGATTAATTGAAAAAAGGATATAATGGAAGGAAGAATATAAATAAAGATGTGGCGGCGACACTTGCGTAAAAATTGCCTACGTAAAATTATTTTTCAAACGTAATCAAATCGTAACAATGATATTCTATTATGATTCGTCCAGTTCATTCGTGGTACATCCAACGATTTTTATTATTTCACTTAAAACAATTTCGTCTGGTTGTCAAAGTCTCTTCTTAATAATTATTAAGTGCCAAGTAACCCATAGGTAGTAATCAAAGACGAAATCAAACCAAAAATTGTGTTTCAACTAACTTTTAACTTTTTAACAGTCCAAAATCCGAAAATTCTTTAATTTTCAATTTGCTAGTAAAATATAAAAATAGTATTGAATTAGTTGGATGTTAATAAATACATGTTTCATAAAATTATATAATTATTTACGTCAAGTTATTTATTTTACTAATAATATTTTTAATATATCAATAACAACTGAATAACGTATCAAATTAATAAATTATTAATGTATTATTTTAATATTATATAGTACAAGATCAAAATTGAAGTAAATTAATTCTGAATTAAAAAATCTGTTATTTCAATTTAGTTATTTTTTATATATTATTTTAAAATTGTAACGAAATATACTATTATTTTTGTATTGATCTTTTAGCCTTATTTATAGCTGTACGGCCACGATTTGAAGAACACCTCCTACTGAAGTAAGTTAAAAAACGATTTGTTGTTTAGTTAATGTTAATGTTTAGATAATAATTATTATGTTCGGTATAAATCGCGAAAGGCGACGTTTAACTCAACCAACGGTTAAAAGTCAATGTTTGTTATATTATGTTTAAAAATTATTTTTTTTTATTACCTTGGAAACTAAAAAACCTAAGTTAGAAAAAAAAAAAAAATACATTTTAATATGTTATGTTGATATTTGATTTTAGCGTGTTGTGGAATTATTCGCCCCCTGTCGGCGGACCCCCCACTTCACTCTAAATTTACTCAACGATTTAAAAATACATAACTACTAGTTGTTAAACTAATAAAAAGTTAAAATTCATCCAACTTGTGACAAATTTTAACTTTGAAAATCAATTCGTATTTTCTTTTTTATTCAAAGCATTCAGACCGTTTTAGTAGAACTTGTACAAAAAAAAAACGATTTTTTAAACTGAAAAATAATCGGATGTCGAGTTGAAAAAAACTATTAGAAAGAATGAGAAAACTGCGTAGAAACTATATATACATCGTCGTTAATTTTATTATCATTGCCGCCCGCTGGTGGTATTCTGTCGATTATAATTTAAAAACGAAAAATCAATTTTTATCTAATAATACGGCGCACCAATGAAAAAAAAATCCTCGATATCAAATGATGTTTTTGATTGTCCCCCTTTAGCTTCATGGTCGACTTGTCAAAAAACCGTCGAAATTGGGTGAAATTGACCGGTCGGTCGGTATTTCTCACAACGAAATGAAACGGGGACGGCTTTTACACACGATTATTAATCAACGAGATAACAATTAGGTATGCTTTTTTTTGTTAAATTTTATAATAAAAACGAAAATCCAGAATTCAAAACAGTGTCGATCATCTAATCGGCAATACATTTACAACTATTATTGTAGTAATCCTAGTGTCTGTATAAAAATAAAAAAACGTATTCCATCACGGCAAATGATAGGAAAATGCTGTGTGTTAGATTGCGGCCGACGGTTTAACAGGCGCTTTCACGCATTGCGGCGTGTTTCCAAATCACAAAATTGAACACTTCAGAAAATACGATAGATGGCGTTTCCTGTATGGTTAAGATTCGGGCGAGAATATAATATTTTTTTTTTCTTTTTTTTCTAACTCCGCGGTAACTTTATGTTATTTTCACAACAGTCCCGTAATCCGTATGCTAATTATAGAATAAAAATAATAATGAACGTGTATAGTAATTTATTTGTATAATAATAGTTTAAAAATTGAGAAACACGTGTTGTGTGTACCGATTGTCGAACGTGTTACCGATGATTTGTTGTTAATTTTAATGGAATTATTTTTTTCACAGATTTACTGTATCGTAGCGCGGTTTTAATTTTTACATTTTTTTACTAGATACGGATTACCTTATGTAAAAACAAATTAATTATTATTACAAAAGCTTATGAATCTTAAAAAGATTTTAATAAGAATATACATACTTTTTGCTTAGCTTATAACTTTTTGACTTAAAAATATCTGTCACTGTTGACGTGTACTGACTGATGCGTGTAAGGCTTCGGGTCACGTCTAAATATTGCGCGTTTTGAGTCAATAGAATAGAAGAAATAAAACAGAATAGAATTACAATACATTAGAATTTATTCAGTCCTCACGTGAACGGAAAATCACAATAAATAGATTTTGGTTCGCAATTAGGTATGTAATACTTTGTATTCGAAATTGTACACTAAAATTTTCATTAGTTAAACATCTGTGGGTAGTTGATAACCGCAAAGGAAAATGTTAAAACAAGTTCCGTATAAAAAGTATAATAAATACTGGCTGGGAGAGAAATATCCGTCGGTTTTGAAGGTTTGACAGTAATTGCTCTGTTTTAGATTTCGATCATCAAGCTCTCAACAAATTCGCAACTTCCGATTATGAACAACAAACTCTTTTGGTTGCGCGGTCGTCTAAAATTTTTTTAAAAGGCAATTTTTTTTATGAATTTTATGTTCGAAAACAGTACATACACACCACTAGGTGAAAAAGACCACAGGATACTGGCAAGTTTGTTTCATCACCTTCGGTTTTGTTTTTTAAAATGATATTTAAATATTTAAAATGATATTATATGATATTATATTTGTTGGCAATCTACGTAAAGTCGATATTTAGAAAAATAAATAATTATTATAAATAAATTCATCATTTTTATCCTGGATTCGTCTACCACTTGATAAAACGTTATACATGTGTGTATTTGAGAACACACTTGCGTCGTTATTTTTGGAACATACGACCTGTATCAGAAATGTGAGAAATATTTTTGCCAAAGTCAATTTGCGCTTTATTTTGTAAACGAGTTTGGTGATTGTTTTTAATCGTGAAGATTTTTTCCCTATAGTTTACGATAGTAATTCCTAATATTTTTGTTTCTCGATTATACTCGTATTATACAAACTGCGCAAGTAGTCTCCCACGATCGTGTAAAAATGTTCTTTAAGTGGTGTATTAAATTTTGAAATCTAACGTACATAAATTGTGTGAGATTTTTAAATATTTATAAATACAATCGTCTGGACATAATTTCCACAAGTATTTCTAATTTTTCCGTTTTAAAACTGTTAGGTATCAAAATGTTGTTTAGTGATTTTTTTTATAACTACAGCTGTTCTGTATGCTATAATATGTTGTTTCCACAAGAAGTGGTCTCGTCGGCCGAATCTCAAATGTTTAACCCGCCGAAGTTTGTCAAAGTTGTGCAAAAAACTATTCATAATGATAGTTAAGCATTTTTGTTTTTTTTTTGTTGTAAAACATACAAGTTTTTAGTAGAAAGTATTTTTAAATTTCAAATTTTAATGGGTCCAACATAGTTGAAAAAAATGGTCCGTTAAAAAACGTTAGGTTAAATTCAAACTGTTAGGCTTGTTTTTTACTCTATTATTAGTAATAAATATTTTCGTCCCCTTAACGACCGCGAGCGCGGCGGTCAAATAATTAAATAATGGCTCGATTTTGACCACGCAGTTTCATTATACGGTCTATTATACCCCAATGGGTTCTTTGTTAAATATGACAGCGGTAACTTAAGTCACCTTAAATCTATATATTAGCAGTAATTATTTTTTGCTAATTCATTCACTAAGCGATTTGAACTAATTCATTTTGTAATTATTGCTTTTTCCTGGACTAAATTTGATATTATCAAAAATTAGATTAAGAACGAACAAGGTACTGTAACCTATGCGTTTCGTATAATTTTTCAATTTTAAACTTTCTAACTTTCTAACATTCTTACACACTTGTCAATCGTCTGTTGTAGTTTTGCTTGTGTACTACCGTGTTTAATTCTCAGTCCTATTCGTATAAGAGAAATTGAGAATCCTTTTATTGCAGCGGTTCCCGGATTCACTAAGCCATTTGCACTAATTGATTTTGTGTAAATTCTTCTTGCTGGATCTAAGTTTGATATTATCAAATTAAGAACGAACTAGATACTACCACCTATTATACGTCGTTTCATATAATTTTTAAGCTTTAAACTTTCTAACTAGCATATTATTGATTTAGTCAATACCGTTGTTGGCGTACTGTAACATTCTTACAATGTCACACTCGTCACGAGTTCATTTTTCTTTTGCATCGTGTTCAGTCCTATTGTTTGTATTATAAAAATTGAGAAATACCACTTTTATTGCAGCGGCGGTTCCCGGACTTCAAGTTTTTTTCCGAGTTGATTTTATTTAAAAATCTTCTGGCCAGGCAATTAATTATTAATTGGTAGCAGTTTCGTTATATTCAAACGATATTGCGGCCACTGGTGGAAAAACGAAAAGTAGTAAAATCGCCCGGCCAATTAATTGGGGACCTCGTGTAGAAAATAATTAAGAAAAGCTTGTATGAAAAGTAGAAAAGTAGAAAAGTTGTATGTTGTGAATCACAAAAACTTGTAAGTAACACGTAGGTTCGGTTGTAGATACATTTCATTTTAATTTTTTACCCTTGGCGAACTCGAAAATTACAATTGTGTGGCTAATCTCGCGTTATATATTATTTTCTCTCTTCCCGAGGTGCTTTTGCCACATTATCATCGTATGTTGTTTAACGTGGTGGTGTTCTACCGTAACGGCGAGCAGCAACTGTTCGCCAATCACGCCCCCGTGATCTCGATGACGATAATTATGTATGTATTATACGGAGGGAACAATAGAAACGAAATACGATTCCAATACAAACGACGGCTATTGAAGAATCGCTTTATCACTGCACAAATCTTTTTAACCTCTAACGTTCAAATACTTTTAAGATTAGGTACTACGACGTTGCCAGTTAGTTACACAACTTCTTCCTCTCCTCGTCGAAGACCCGTTGTACTCGAAAAAATATTTTAGCAGCACTGTGTCGTGTAACAAAAACAATACACTCGACGCAACGGCCGGTATCAACGACAACGAAGACAGTAATGAAATAATGTTGATCGTCTCTACACCAGGTAAAGACGCAACTACGACGGAGCCAAGTAAGCATTATTATCGTTATTGAGTTGAAATTGTGTTTTTAAACATTTTTGGGGTTTTGTTTTCCACCGAGTAAAAATAAAACTAGTCTACTGATTTGGAAAAACATATTCAGCCATATCATTACCGTTCATTTTTCCGCCCGGGCAGCAACAAAAGTGCGACATCCGCATACACCGTGGTGACTTGTTGGCGCACGTGGAAAGTGGCCCTGTGGCATTCTCTAGTGAGCGCGTTTCAAAAACTTAAGTAGTTTGGCCCTTGGCTACTGGTACTGCACTTTTCCATCTTTTAACTTTTAAGTAGGTGATATAAGTAGTGACCATCGCTATTGTGTGTTATTCGCCCCTACTTTATTTTATTACGTACAGGCGTTCCCAGTTCCCAAGAACGCGCACCGCTTATATATTGGAAGACGCCCAGCGTTTTTCGTCTCCTCTATTTTTTGGCCTGTCTGAGACACGTTACATGGCCGTGTTTGCACAAAACCATAGTTGTTGTTTTATCATCATCACTCATTTGCTCCGAAATTCGGTCTAGAAGACGTGTCCGTACGCATTTGAATCAATGTAATGTCGTCGTCCTATCCGTCGACCTAACCGGAATTTTTTCCTGGTGGTGCTGCACACAGAGCTTACGGCAACTATGTGTAACCATAGTAATCGAACCATTGTTCGAATTCCGACTGACGTGTCCCTTATTTGTGTGCAAATAACAGTTACACACGTTCAGCTGTACTATATATCGGGACAATACGAATGTAAACTCAAAAGACGCACACACACAACAGTACCTACGTCCGATGAATGACATATTATATTATATTAGCAGCAGTGTGTAATAATAATACAACGATAACAATAAATGTCAACGTGTTTTTTTTTTTATATTTTCCTCCTTGTGTACATTTCACGTATTAATCGGCCCGCACCCCCGTTCGAAATCGTACCTACACGTCTCGGTGTTCGTTTCTTGCTCTTTATCCCGCGGAGAAATTTCTCGCGATTCGGAAGAGTATTTGGTAGTGGAGAGGTTAGAGAAAAACTACCCAAAATGAATACCAGGGCTGAAATTCTGATGTAGAAGTGAGTGTAAGTAAAAAGTGATTTTGTAAAATTAATAAAGCGACCATAATTTGCTTGTTTGAATTATGGGGGTGGTTTAAAGTATTAAAGTTGGTTTCAAAACAGTATTGGAAGAGGATTTTCGACCTTTATCGAATGTGTGCATAAAACTTAAGTTTTTTTACACAATGTTTCTTACGTTTATTTAAACGTAAAGGAACCTTTTTACAAAAGTTTTATTTTATTAGTTATTAGTTTTATTCAGTAGTTTAAAGAGTTAACTACAAAACATTATCCGTAACATACCGCCGCGCATCAGGTGTAATAATAATAATACTGGTATTTTAGGTGTAATACTGCTGGTATATTTATTTAGTTTTTGACGTTTATTAGATTTGTAGGATTGGATATTTTCGGCCTTTATCAAATGTGTGCATAATACTTTAGTTTTTTCACACAATGTTTCATACGTTTATTTAAACGTAAATGAACTTAAACTTTTTAACTCGGTCAAATGTTATTTGAGTATTGGTTGTATGGGATAGTTAAAATATATAGAAATTTTAAAGAGTTAATATAATATAAATAGTTACAAAATATTGTCCGTCACATACGCATCTTTCAGGTGTATTGTTGTTGGATTGGGATTTCTGTTTTTCCTTTATTTTTGTATGTCGATTCTAATTTTCTTTTCGTCCATTATAATAGCTACAACAACATTATCTGCATACAGTATTATGGTAAAAAGTTAACCTTTTTAAAAAAAAAAGGAAACTTACAAAATTTCTGTGTACACAATATTTTTTGTTTTATCCGTCGTCGGCAGTAAAATGAATTGATTCACGGGATTTCCGGTTCTGGAAACAGCTACGTGTGGCTGACCGTGCTATCAAAACTATCTAAAAAATGTTTTTGCAACATACTCCTACCTGCGCAAATACAACACAGAATAGTATAAAAAAAAAAAAGTGTGTTTAAATGATTATTGATGACATGTGTATGGGCATGCTTACAACATTTGGGCATCTAGAATAACAAATTTAAGATAGGGGGTGACTTATACCAAAAAATTACAGAATTCGATCACATTATTACGCAAAGCCGTAACTCGCGTAACCGCGTTCCGTTGCACAATCTGGGAGGGTTAAGAAGCGAAATAATCGGAGTGTTCCTATTTTCAATCGCAACTTGGTACCGTGGAGATCCAGGTTAGGTTAGATTTTCTCTCCGGTGTGCCCCCGGAAACATCTTTAAAATTCAATTCATTCAATTCGTCGGCGGAACTTCTTTTTAGTGGCGTGAGAACAGAACTCTTTTGCAGAGCAAGTTCTTTAACCACAGGTTTTGCTATTAGTTTTAGGATGATTCGCCTGATCTCAGGAAGTCTCAACCGATCTCACAATTTTTCCGATTTCATAGTGATATCCGTCTTCATTCCGACAGGGGTACCGTCGCCGATTTTCAAAATTTGCGCTGGAAAGGCAGAGTTACTGCTTCCAAGGTGCGCTCTCGTGTGTTTGTTACACTAGTGATAAGGTTTCGATTTTATGCGATATTCCTGATGACTTCAAACGTGCTTCTACGATATCTGTACTTTTAGGGATTACAGGCAAAGTTTGACGGAAATTCCCGACAAAAACAATAGTAATATATACCTCCCATACGTTAATCGATGGATCGAATATCCCGGGCAACAACGCCGGATCAGCTAGTAAAAAAATAAATTTCATACGCATAATATAGCGTACTTAGCCTAGGATACACCGCCTAGTCACACCGATTTATGTTGGTGGTTAGGCGAAAACCTCAATTACTTTGAATTTCACGTAAAACCAATATAATTCACATCAAAAATAAATAAACAAAACAAAAACGTGTGTCAACCACCCGTCCTGACAACCGGGTTCCTTTGGATGGTAAAAAAATGTTTCACACGATTTGTCGTGAACAAAACCGTACGTTTTTAAGGCCGCTTGTCATCGCGAACGAGAATGAATGAGAACGACGGGTGCAATGCAGAGAGTTTGTTGAGGATTTTAGGATATTATTATCACCCGTCTGCCAGAGAGAGGGCGTCGTAGGCAATTCCTCGATTGTGCGATCAAGTCTCAAGATTTAGTGTTTAGACACTTTAGTGTGTTTATTACGTGTTTAGTATACTCTGAAGATTATACTCTGAAAATATTTTCACACAATTTTGACTCAAAAATTACACAAAGCGAAAAACTTTGGGCAATCGGAAAATTTTTTTAAGTTAATTTTCAACGTTTAATCAAATAAATTTTTCGCAGTCCCCCGGCACGTCGATAGCCAAAATATTACAGACGTTAATTGTTGCAGACTTGTCATTTATAACGACGTGCTACAGTGACAGTGGTATTTTTTTTCCACCGCATCAATAAAAAACATTCAATTAAACGTCATTAACTTTTGTACGATAGTGCCTATAGGGGGAAGATATTTAAAATGTTTGGTGTTTTTCATATTATCGGACTCCGCAAAGAAAAATAATTACGTGCACCACCTGACGGGCGGCGGCTCCTCGGTCTAATCACTGGGAAAAAAAAAAAAATAATGGGAACACCACCCACCGTAGAGTAACGGCGCGAATCCGTTGTTTTTTTTTTTTATCAATCGTCCGCGTGGTGTGCGGCTAATCGCGTTGTTGAATGAAAACCGTGGTGTTTGTCGCGCAACCGGGTTTTAAAATCGTACATTTAAAACATACTGTTTAAAAAATGTAAATCGTCGTTTCTCGCGGCAAAACAAACCAGCAGCTCGTCGTCGTCGAGAACAGCGTAAAAATATGTCGCGTGCGCGTGGGGCTTTTGCGTTATGACGTGTGCGAACCGCGTCGTCGGCGGGAACTACCTAATAGAAGAACGAGACGGGTACCAATTTTCGGTGTAACCAATTATTATTATATTATTATCATTCGCAATGAAAAGAACGGCGGCGGTGACAGCAATATTATTATTTCACACGTCGGAATTTTTCGCTGTATGTCTCGTCGCTGTTGTGTTGTTGTCCACCACCCCTCGCCTGTCAAATTATTAACGCGTTTTTCCCCGCCGGTCCGTAACACCGGTAGGCGTGATTGTTTGGTGTGTGCACCACGCGGTGTTTGTGTGCACCACGCTGGGCGTCGTCGTCGGCGGCAGCAGCACTATGGTTAGGCAGGTACAATATCGCGGGTGTTGTGCACATTATTTATACATTATATACAACAATCAATAATGGGTTTTTCGATTCCTCGGTTCGTCGTCGCGGGAGGCGAACGCATATTTTTACGCGCGCAAGACTTGTTGTGATGGGGGCACCCACGATCCCTGGCCTCGAATGATCGCGAGACGTTTCCGTCGACGCGATCAAAAACAACAACAGAAATATCGACGAATACGCTCGTGATGGGGGAGAAGATTATTGAATCGGTAAGGTTTTGCGGAATTCTCTCGAACGAAACCGTTTTCAACCGGTGGGAAATACGGATTTTCACTGGTATGAAATTTCGGCGTCGCGCCGTTTGCCCCCGAAAACGTCGTCGTTTTTCATTCGGTTTTTAAAAACAAATCCGTCACTCGATCCACACCTCGTCGTGCTTGCACAATAATCTTCTTCTTCCTTGGTTTCCACCGTTCATACCTCTAGATAAACAAATGCCGTATCTCTATCCTCTGCCAATGAGTCTCCTCCACCACCGTTTCTCTGCGTCGTCTCTCTCAACGCAATCCTCCCGTCTTAAACGCGGTCTTCCAAAAGAGACCTTTTGGTCTCAAAAGAGAGACCCTTTTGTCTCCTCCCTCTATTCCCTCTTTTCCCGTTAAAATCGTGATCCAGGCGTGTGTCTTGCTCAAAACCAGTCTTCTGGTTTTTTTTTTTATCTCTTTCCGGTCCTAATCTAAAAAGGGAAAAATTGCAGATCATCGTTATGTAATCGTTCATTTGCGAGAACATTGAAAGTGTGATTTTTTGAGTACTTTACTCAGTACTCTCTGCCAACACTGCCAACCTTCGTTCTTCAGTTTTTCTCAGAGACCGTGTTTCCGCTCCGTACAAAACAATCGGCAAAATACATCCTAATTTATTTGCAGATATATTTATATCATAGGTTGTAAACGTGTATAATATAGATTTGCTAGCTGTTCCTCGGTCCGGCGTTGCCCGGGATTTACTCGGTCAAAGTAAATTGATAATCCGAATTAAATTTAAAAAACACCTGCAAGTCGCATAAAATTTGGAAAAAACAAAACTTAAGTGGTTGAATTTTGGAAAACTCTTTGTTGCCCGTCTTCGTCCCCTCTATTCCCTCTTTTCCCGTTAAAATCGTGATCCAGGCGTGTCTTGCTCAAAACCAGTCTTCTGGTTTTTTTTTTATCTCTTTCCGGTCCTAATCGGTCGCTGAAAAAGGGAAAAATTGCAGATCATCGTTATGTAATCGTTCATTTGCGAGAACATTGAAAGTGTGAGCCATAAATTTTTTGAGTACTTTACTCAGTACTCTCTGCCAACACTGCCAACCTTCGTTCTTCAGTTTTTCTCAGAGACCGTGTTTCCGCTCCGTACAAAACAATCGGCAAAATACATCCTAATTTATTTGCAGATATATTTATATCATAGGTTGTAAACGTGTATAATATAGATTTGCTAGCTGTTCC
>CM029361.1:31706656-31748047 GCA_017140985.1 Hormaphis cornu | reverse complement strand
CCGGTCCGGCGTTGCCCGGGATTTACTCGGTGTCAAAGTAAATTAATAATCCGAATTAAAAAACACCTGCAAGTCGCATAAAATTTGGAAAAAACAAAACTTTAGTGGTTGAATTTTGGAAAACTCTTTGTTGCCCGTCTTCGTCGTACGAGGAACCCGTGCGTGTGTTCAAAATTGCACGTCTCTCGGTGCGGTTTGTGGGCTGTGCGTTGATCGAAATACTATAAATTTTTTTTTCAGGGCTTAACTTCAAGTCTCCAGATCCATCGGTAATGGGCCGCGTGCATTGTTCGAACCCTATTATTTCAACAGCCAATATTTTTTTTTAAATTTATCAGACCCCGTGATCTATAGACGCGTTGGAAAGCCTACCGTTTTATATTTTCTGTTTGTACGATGCAAATTAAAAAAGTAATTGGGATAAAAAAATAATTGAAATTTCGTTTATCGCGTAAAACACATATAGAGGTGTACCTGACGTTTGTCCTGTCCATTTCATCCAAACGCGCTTGAAATATAATAGCCTTTATAAAAAAAAGCCTTTTTTTGGGGGTCACCGTTATTGCACACGTATTTATGACGTGTTATAAATATTTATAAACGGCCGCGCGGTATCGTTGTCGACCGTTGTTGTTGACTCTCGGCTATAAACAATCCACCGCGCGCGTACGTGATCTAATTGAACCGTCGAAGATTTCGCCCTCTCGCCGCCGCTAAGCCGCCGCCCCCCCCGACGACACACATTATCGTAGTGTGTACAAGCCACCGAATTTCATCTTGTTTACTATATATAGCGGACAACAAGGGGTGTATTTGCGGGGCAGCAGCAGCACTCCCGGAAATTTTTTATTTCAAAAATAATACATAGTATAAAAAATAACAATGAAACACGATTATTGTAAAAAAAAAAAAAAATATCTAGAAGTACAAAAATAAAAATGTAGGTCTTGCAGAAAATTTTAAGTAAAACAAAAATCGTTCAAAAAAAAATGTGTGTGGAAAAAAAAACGAACGTTCCGTATCGATTCAAATTAAAAATAAAACGTACCAATTATTCTACTGATTTTCGAGCTCTGAGTTGTGTACAGTTGTTGTTTCGTCTCAGCAAAATAAAAAAGGAATTTTTACCGGGCATTCGAACTGGAAGCGATTCTGGCAAATTTATTTCTCCTCGCGTTGTTGTGTAACAAACTATAGTTATGTTATATGGTTTTTTTTTAACTTATTCCTAACAAACGTCATCGGACGACACCTTTAGCCCGACTAAAATGTGTTGTAGATAGGCAGGATAGGCAGGTGAAAAAAGTGTTTACGAAATAAAAACTGTGTAGTACTGTGGGGGGTGGGTACTGAGTATGAAATTTGTTACAAATTACACCCTAACCTAACCGTTGTTGCAATCTTACTGTTTATTTTGCTTACGACCGCATTTTACTACCCCGACCAACGGGGTTTATGTGAACAGAGTACGTATCGTTAAAAAAATATTATTTTTTTTTTTCCAACCGGACGTGTCGTCGATACGTGGGTGAAACGACACGTATAGTGTTTACATTACGCGTCGTGTGTATTTAAGGTAGTGTAGAAAAATTACCACGATATAATGGTATAATAACGACAATAAAACGCGGACACGGCGATAAATTTATTCACCGCGTTCTTTATAAAATCGTTACGATATCAAAGAACGTAGTAATAAAAAAAAAAAACTTACGAATCGGAGGTGGTTTTTTTTTTCTTTTACAGGAATTGTTATCCTTATTATTATTATTATGCTGTTTTGTCGCGTTCGTTCGTTCGACTTGTCGCCCCGTATTATATTTCTTCCGAAATCTAGACTCGTTCGCCGCGCCAGCACACCTGTTATATCGTTCCCGGGCCTTCTCACCTGTGCACACAAATTATTGTAATAATACTAAACGCGTAGGAACTATACTTACTAATAATAATAATAACAACAATAAAACGGAGGGAGTGAAAAAACTAGGTAGGAAAAAGAGAAGAAGAAGAAAAAAGACGCGTTTTGATAATTTTTTTTTTTCTTCGTCTCTCCCGAAATGTTACACAATATAATATAAAATATATTGCCGCTACGCGTTCGGCGGCGGCGGCGAGCATCTGAGATTCGAATTAAAAATTATGACCACCAACAACGGTTCGGAATGTGTATAGAGTAATATTACCATATTATGATAATATCTCGCGTCGCATATTATGATGTACAGGATGTTTCAAAATTTGATACATCCGATTTCAAAAAGTCGTGTTTAATGCGAAATTCGATTATTTTCTTCTTTTTCGGGTCGCTCGGTACTGTGTGTGTTCTCGGTCTTGAATTTCTAATGTCCTACATATTTAAAAAGAAATCTTTTCCCCCCCCCGGATTCTAAGACTACACACTTGTATACTTACTTGTACGGCCAATGTCGCTAATGTCGCAATCTTGTCGCTTTAACGGTATTATTTTTTGCATACGTCAGCACCACCACGTCTCAAATGCTTTTATACTTCTTGATTTTTGTTGTATAATAACGGTGTTTGCCGTAAGATTTCAGTGTTTCTTTTCTTCGTGTGACCGATTTTGAATACGACGAAAAATTATTACGATTTACAGAACTACCTATCCGTATACTGTCGTTGAGTTTTTTTTTTTTTTTTGATTGATGTAATTCAGTTTTCGACAACGCAGTTAATGATCGAGAATATTATCGCGAGAAACGCGTATAGATTGTATATTCAAAGTTCTTTACCACAAAACTTAAACTGTGTGTAACTATTTTTTAACTGTGTGTGTACCTTAAGAGTTATACGCCAGCCGGCCAACGCGTATCGCAACAATATCGGCAACGACGACTCCGATAACCGCCATTCAGATGGCTTCGTTTACAACCAAAATAAAATTGGATGAATCATAAAATTGGATGAATCATTTAGCGACGCCCTGTACACAACATACAATACTGGGGACGAAGAGAATGCCGATCATACGTAAATGTGAAACAGTTTCTTTTTCTATTACAATGTCATTTTCGTGTTTTGCCCCTTGCACACAAAAATATCCACGCGTTCGTGTTTTAAAATACAATATTATAATAATATTAATAATATGCAGCGGACGTGTGTGTTACGCGGCGTGCGAGCGTGTGATGGAACGGGGGAAAAAAAAAAAAAACACGTATATAACTCGTTCGTCAAACGATTTTGCTTTACTCCTCCGACACCATATAACATAATATAATAATAATAAAAATATACAGTTTATTATTGTAGAAAACTTTAATTAACCGGTTTTTTTTTTTTTTTTTCGTTTTTAAATCATGCACGCGACGCACCGGACAAATATGTTTTTATATTATATTATAATATACGTAGGTTTCCTCTTTTTACAACTTGTCAACGGAGGAGATGATGACGACGAATATGGGGAAAAAAAAATAATAAAAACAAGTCGCGATAGTCGTTACCTACCTACCTACTACATTTCAAATCGATTTCGAGGCGAGCTGACGTGCCGCGGGGGCTTTCTTCTATAATAACCGGAGAGGTGTTGTTTTTTTTTTTTTATTATTATTACAGAAAGAAGACTAAGAAGGACGTGCAGTGTTGTCGCGGAGCAGTTTTTTTTACTCGTTCAGTAATAATAATAAACCTGATGTGTGTAATAAAGATCTGTGCCCAGACGTACGTACACCTACTGGTTACTAATTTACTAATATTACTATGCAATATTGTGCTCCTCTCCGTTGAGACCGATATGTTGCGACTAAAACTCGAGAAATACACGTAGCACAAGCGGTATATGTTGATTGACGAAAAGAAGAATCAGTCTAAAGTGGATGATACGCGAGATTTTCGATAATCGTTTAAACGTACAATACAATAGCTATAGTTTATTTATGTTAAACAGCTGGAGGAAAAATACATTTCCCCCCGAAATTACTGAAATTTATATTATATCGGATCAATTTTTTTTTTTTTTTTGGACAAATTGATCCGTATACTTATAATTAATTAGTTGTACAAAACTAACAATAGGTATAATCGATTTTATCGCACATTAATAATTATTACTCGGCGGCATTCGGATGCCAACGAAATCGTAACGCACAAAGAGATTCGGTCGGATTTATTCTCGCTACAACAATGTTCCGACGCTGGCCGTGCGTGGTTGAGTTCATAACATCGGGTTTCGATCAAGAAAGTAGCGATTTTCAATTAGTTTTATATCATTACGTTCCAACAATTTTATTTATTCATTGAGTTGTATCAAGATTCGTTTGCGGTTCTATTATAGTATTATATGAAACATGACCGAATAACTTTTTATTTCACATTTTAAAATCGTTTAACACAATTGAAATCAAGTGCCAGTAAGTTTGATTAAAAACTAAAGAAGTTATACTAGTCAAGTAGGTTAAAATTGAATGGTGCTCAAAAAGCGTGTTCCAATTTTTTCAGTCCATTCGTAATGTTTCCGCAAACTTCGTGCTCTATTCAAAAACTTAATCGATTTCAACTTCTCCACAACCATTGCAATGAATTAATAGACTAGCAAAAAATCCAATTGGTGTACATTTAATTATTTTGCCCTCACACCCAACCGTTTAACTATTACCAATTAACATCGTAGTAATTCTCCGCCTCTTAGTTTCGTACTGAAAGTTCTCACAGTAGTATCTGCTCAAAATACATAAGTGTTAGCGCAATTTAAGTAGTATAGTTTAATGGACGCCCGATTACATATTCCTATAATTATAATTATAGGATAATGCTATAGATAATATACAGATTTACTAGACATCTTCTATATAGTCAGCAGAATTAGAAACAACACTAGAAGAGTTAGTTCCTGTTATTGTGCGGTTTAACTTAATTTTTAACTTTTTAACTCGTTTCCTGATGCAAAAAAAAAAATATCTCGAGAGTTAGAAAAACGAGGACAAAACGCCGCGTCCTGCAGTCGCCGTGTCGTGATCCCTCGAGTGATAACGCTATAATAATACGTTAGGCGTGGCAGGTTAAATAATGGTTACTAATGGTTAAGCACTCGAAGGCGGAACGTGGACAGCATTGATAGTGTTTTTTAATTTTTTATTCGGTGGTTTTGAAATTTTTTTAATCTATATCAAAAAATTATTTTGAACTCGAATATCATCATGAATCGTGTCACCCCGTCAGAATGTATGAAGAAAAAAATCACTGCGCTCGAAGAACGTGGTGATGATCCGAGAGGGTTAGAAAACATCAACGAAGAACCGTGAATGTGAATATTTGAAAAACACGATAGGAAAATGCCCAATTATTGTTAACTATTATATGATATACCGATAACCGATAGGAAGATGAGAATGATGGAGAAGAATGAGGAAGCTGGCGAATCGATGAATCGTAAAATGTGTCTTGTGCGTTAGAAAAACGAAAACGAAACGCCGCGTCCTGCAGTCGCCGTGCCGTGATCCCTGGGAACCAGTGGCGTACTTAGGCCCTTCTTACGGGGTGAAATATATTTTACATGCATTTTTAAAATAGAAAATTTTTTAAAGATATGTTGCGACAGCAACGAATGATAAGCATTATTAATATAGACGTGGAAATTGCGATCCTTACAAATGTTTTCTTTCGTATTTGTAAAATATAACACATAAATACATATTAAATAAGACATTTTTATTTAATTAGACATACAATACACGTTAAATGTTATATTTAACAATGTATTTAATGTTGTACAACGAACTCTAATTTACGATCTCATAAAATCTTTCCATGATTTCATTCATCACAACCACTGGTACATTGTATATATATATATGCAATAGGTGGTGCAAAAAGACCGTTTTAGAGCGTGCGTAACCATGTTTTTGATCTACGGCACAAAGCAAATAGTAAAAAAATATACAATTAAAAAGCGGTAGATACTACCGAATATAATATTACGAATATAATATTCCGAATATAATATTACGAAGATACATAATAATATAATAGATAATGTAAGTATCGAAATTAAAATAATTGAATAATTTACATCTTTTTCTTTTCTTTTCTTTCTTCTTGGGTATTATCGGCCACTAGGACCATCCCGTCAAACAACCAATCCTCCATGACTCTCTGTCAGCTGCTTTTGTTTCCCATTTTTTTTTTTTTTAAAAATTTTCTTTTGGGATAATTTAAGTTACTGTTAAATTTGGATGGTTAAGAGAGAATTAGATGTGGGTAAATTAATATAGGTTTTTAATTGGACCCCCTTTGCAGGAGGCCTAACCGCCAGATAAAATCTTAAAACTGACGACGAAAAATTGAAATAAAATAGATAATGAAAATGTTATGGGTTGGTCCATACGAGCGAGGTAGAAGCTTCAAACGACGCACGCGTATATATACCAAAAATGTGCTGATCCTCTATATCATAACCACCATGCGCCTGTCTCATTTCGTTGCACGCGTAAGAGAACGCTAGCAGTGCGTCGGAGAGGTTGTTAAGAAGCTTTGTTTCCACGGCAGGTATAGGAGCAGATATGCCGCGATTGATGAGTTCATTCTGTCGATCCTTATACGACAGCGCAGAGACAAGGGCCTGCGTTGAATTATACGAATGGTCAAGGTCGACAAAGATTGCCTGATCTGGGAAACGCGTGTTGACGTCAAATGGTGGCGGGCAGACCATATCCTCGAGCGAAGTGAGAGCTGCGTGTCACGATTGGCCTGCACCGCCATGTTTTTGAACGCCATTGACCGAAGAGTCGCTTTAAATGTACGTATTTCAACCCAGCCATGCGCCTCAAAATCCAGCAACTGGATGGTCCATCCATAGGGCATCTTTAAATTTTTGCGGTTTTTGTCGCGGAGGTTTTCGATTTGTTAAGCAACTCCTTTGAAAGTGACCTGGTATTGACGTGACTTTTGGAAAGCGCGGAATTAAGTCCTGTACAATTCAGAACTTCTATAGATGATGAAGCACTGTTATCATTTGAAGATAATAGAACAACCTCACGATGTAATGAGGGGGACTCACGTGGTGGACTTTTCCGTACAAGGTTGCCGTACAAGAACGAGATCTACGCGGATGCGGAACGCTAACACAACGTGAAGAGGCAATAAAGGTTACCGGCGTGCGCGGTACAGCCTTAGAAACAGAATGATTAGACATGAAGGTATTTATTATATTGCGGGAAACGGAAATTGTAGTATAAGTAACCTTTAAAGTTTTAAGAGTTTGTATGAGCTTTTTTTCCCTTTTCTTTTGAATTCGATAGAGGTTTATAAAATTTTAACATGCATGCTTTGAAAGTTATAGGCGGTCAGGACTCAAAAGGAGGGGCTCCTAAAATCCTAAAATTTTAACAATTGTTCCTCTCATTTAATTAATAAAACTCGATATATGTACATTAATTTAATGGAACAAATTTATAATATATATATTTAAGTTTATAAGCTTAAATTTAAATTTTGTTATTTATAGTAACATTAAATGAAATAGAATTAAACGAAATAAAATATAGAAAATTTCAGTGGGTTTCCACTGACATTAAGCAGAGGATAAACTCTAGCCAGAAGTGTCATACTTGCTGCTTTTAAATACGCTTTACCAAAAAGCGATGCAACTTGAAACTGAGTAACAACTCTGTGTTCATTAGCGTGCTCCCTAAGCCATCTCTTAACTTCATCACTGTAATATAAGCTTAGTGGTTTCATAAAATCTACATCCAATGGTTGAAGTTTGTGCGTGCAATGAGGTGGAAAGCAAAGTAATATAACACCAGCATTTCTAGCTTTATCTATAAGTTCTATAGATTTAGTATGTGTAGAATGGCCATCAAGCAAAAGTAAAACCTTATGGGTCTTAGATGCTCTGGAAAAAATTACAAATTTATCAAACCATTTAATAAACAAATCAGTCTGTATCCAACCACTTGGATGTACTTCAGCCCATGACCCAGGAGGTCCACCATCTATAAGCTCTGGTTTATTTCTTACGCGAGGAAAAATAAGCATTGGAGGCATGTAAGACCCATCAGAACCCATGCATATTTCAGCTGTCTGACCCCTTTCAGCAGAGGTTATAGCTCCTACTTGGCGACGGCCACGGCATGCAATTACTCTACTATGAGATTTTGGAACACAAGTTATCCCAGTCTCATCGACATTGAATATTTGTGAAGCTGTTAATTTGTATTTATCCACTACTTCAGTTAACAAAGCAAAAAACTTACTAATAGCAACTTGATTAACAAGTTGACTGCCATGAGTACCATATTTGGTACTCACATGGTTTGTCTCCTGCGCCACACATTTTAAACACCCTTTGTTCTACAGGCCTTGAGTATCAATTCTGGTACTCACACGGTTTGACTCTCAGGCTTTGAGGGTCAGTTTTGGTACTCACAATTTTTCATGATTACGTCACTGAGAACCATTTCTGATGCTCAATTCTTTTAATGGAAGAGAAAGAGGAGAAAATTTCAAACTGAATAGCACAAACAGCGCTCAAATTAAATGTTTTTTAAAATAAAAAAGTAATTATCAAAAAAAAAAAATATATACAACTTGTTCAATATTATACTCGTTCAACTTTTTAGTTAAAATATCAATAAATCAAAAATAAATATATTAAAAAAAATAAAATTATACACCTTGTATTAATATTAACTCGTTCAATTTTTTTAGTTAAAATATTAATAAATCAAACATAAATATATTAAATATAACTTACAAAAGAATAATACGAATTTTAAAATTACATTCGTTTTGCTAAATGCTTCGCTGAATGCGTTTTGAAAAAACAATCCAAACAGAGATATTTAGAACAGCCTGGACACATTGTTTGTACTTTGCGTGTAATTTTTTGTGCGTGTTTCCTTCCACCCTGTTGAACCATTTCGAAGTAACAATTTGAACATCTACCACGTTTAGAATTAACAATCTTATGCATTTCTCCTTCAGATGGTGTGGGTAACATTGGAAAGTTGACTTTCGTTAGTAAAGCTTGAACTATATATTCTCTAAATTCTGTCACACCCATTTTATTACCAGTCACAGCAGTAAATAATGTTAATGCATTTAATACACTTGTATTTAGTAGAATTTCGAATGCTATTTTTCGATACCATTTTATAGATCGTCGAAGTGGTGAATGATAAGAATTTCTCAAATCAGAAATATCAACAAAACCTTTTGCCTTATTATAATCCATTACCATTTGTGGTTTGAATAATTTTTGACCACGTTTGTTAGTTGTTTCTACTAAATTGTCTTTGTGTTTTGTTGACAACATAAGTACATCGCGCTTGTCCTTCCACTTCATAACTACGATATTATTATCATTTTGGCTTGATTTTATTTCACCTTTCTTTAATTTAGCATTTATTACGTTTTTTGGGTTAAACTTCCTGTTAGAACGTAATGTACCTACAAGATTTGTAGATCGGCCTAAAAGTTCATTTGCTAAACTGACTGATGTGTACCAGTTGTCAGTAAATATGGTTCTTCCCTCATCCAAATAATCTGCAGCTAACTCCATTACAATTTTTGTTGAAATTGCCACTACCGGGATAGCTTCTTGACCAGAATATATTTTAAAACCAATAGTATACCCATCATTTATACATACGTAATTTAAATATTTTTATGCCGTATCGATGCCTTTTATTTTTTATGTATTGGCGGTAGTTTCCATGTATTCAAAAAACGAGTCAGTATACGTGTGCATATGTCTGCCCGAGAAGATAGAACGGGATGTAACCTGAGATGATGTCACTGAGAGCAGGCCTGTCTGGTTTGCAGAGGTAAGTTTGGCGTATTTAAATATAGGGATTGGTTTGAAGCTGGTCACAGGCTGACTTCCGATTTTCTCAAAAGCATCATCTAATTCGTTACGTGTAGCCCAACCTTTATAGTTAGTCATCCATTCAAGTATCCCGAAGTCTTCACAAAAGGTGCCCCAAATGCTATGGAACATTATTTGGTCTAAATACTTTGTGGGCTTTATACTGTATCCCCATGAAACGCTGGAGCATTCTCTATAAAGCTGGAAGGCAGCATTACCGCTAAAATTGAACCAGTCAATCTTGGTAGGGACCGTAGTGATAGTACTATTATGGAGATAATGCTTTAACTCATTCTCATCTAGAAGGGAGAGTAGCATGAAGGCTGGGAAGGATGCTCTCTTAGCTTCTCTTGAAGTCGTCATGAGAAGTATATCTCCTATGATATTAAAAAGTTCCCTACATTCAGAAGCCTTCTTTCCACATGCGACCTGTACAATTGACTCAATTTCAGGGAGGAACGAGCAGTTTCGCTGCACTGCCATTTTCCATTTTTTGCTGTATTTGCTATCAGGATCTGATTTTGCAAGTGCTATTAGGGAGGTCAGCGGACCCAATGATTGTGCCATTCCAGACTTTCTCTCTGGAGTCAGACTTATGCCTTCCAGTAGTATATGATGGGCAGGATAGAACCCGTACTGTGCAACTGATACATGGTATGTATCTCCATCACGCTTCTTAGTTGTGAAGCTTCCATGTCCAACCCTCAACTCAGTTAGCCTAGTTTTGAAAAGGTTGATGAAGCATATAATTGGAGATATTGTGCCATACCAATGGTTTACATCTCTATCGTCAGGTTTGGAATATTCTAAACCAAAACTTTTTGCCAACTCCTTGATCATTATCTCTAGGTCAGCATGTCTTATTTGTTTGCTTTTAACATCATTTATGTGTAACACATGAGACTTTTCTCTCATGTTCTTCATGAGTTCACCGGACTGTATGCTGTTTTGCCTGAGACAGTTGTGGATTGTGCAAAATATGCTGCTGACCTGCTGGGACAAATGTAAATTATTGAAGATCGTGCTATCGTTTGTCCCATAGAAAGACGCTGTTATTCTTATGTGGGCAGCAAGGACGTACCTCAAAACCTGATCCCGCTTGCCCTTGTCTAACTCTACGTTTCCTCTTCTCTTGTTAGGCAACTCCACGGTGTTATCGTCTGCATCGACCATCTTTCGTTTGGGCTTCTGCACATTAGGTGTTGAAGTGGATGCATCATCAATGGGTGCCACAAGGGTCATAGGAGTAGGTGCTACAGGCTTGGTTGTTTCATCCTCCATTACCGTGTCTTCCATCGCTAAACAGTTTTTATTGTGTTTATCTATATATATATTAATAACAAAAGAAAGTGTTCTTACTACTTGTGTTGCGCTATCACCGGAGCCGATTTTCTGCATTACTTCGGTCTCCTCGTCGACGTCCGTCGACACTGCCTCGTCGATTCGACCAGCGACAGAACAGTCACCTGTGCCGTGACTTCCACGTACGTTTCTCCAGCCCCGCCCCTAAAACATTTTGAACTTTTTTCTACATCAGTATTTAGCACGTATTTTGCATGAATTTGCATGACTATTCCCAGAATTTGCATGACCTTGGTTTAAGCGCAAATCCCAATTTACTATGGGCGGGGCCAGAGAAACGTTTCTCCAGCCCCGCCCATAGTTAAATAATGAAAAAATCGTATTTTTTTCTACGCCAGTATTTAACACGTATTTTGCATGACTTGACGTGACCATTCCCGAAATTTTTACGATATTTTTTCCCCTCCAAAAAACGATTTTACGTAATTTGCACACGTTTCTCCAGCCCCGCCCCTAGTTAAATAATGAAAAAATCGAATTTTTTTCTACGCCAGTATTTAGCACGTATTTTGCATGACTTGACGTGACCATTCCCGAAATTTGCACGACATTTCCCCCCCCTCAAAAAAAATCTCCCACTCAGTGTGTTAGTGAGGTCCAATTTTTTTTTTTTACTCATTTATTTTATTTTACAAATACATTTTTCCATTCTAAAAGTCAATTTTAATGAATGACTATTTTATTTGCTCAACATCTTAATTTATAAAATATTTTTTTATTGACAAAGGCACCATATATACTGCATGTATACTTCGGATTTATGGCAACTAAATCCTACATTTATTTGCGACTAGTAATAAAAATAAAATAAAATTATTAAATAATTATAAATTACTTATGTAAATAGTTAAAACATGTAAAATAAGAATAATGATAATAAATGTAATATTTATTATTTCTATATAGCATACACTTTTTCGCTACCAGTATTTGTGTTTTTATTACAAAAAAAATATCTTTTAATTAAATTATGAAAATTATCAAACTGTATACACTAAAAATTCACATTGTATAATGGTTGTTTCCTTTACCGGTACAGGTTTTTTTTTTAAATCATCGTACAACTCCCAGTTGCTACCATATCTTTTGGCGTATGCTGTATAATGTCCGATCGAATTTCTCAGACCGCTCGAATAAAACATAAAACACCTCTAAGTTCATAACACTTCTTTTTAAGAATAAGTAATTGTGGAATATCACATAGGCGTATTTTGACTAGTTTTGCTGCTTCACTACTCCGTTGACTAGAAATAATATCTTCTCCTAAAAAAAAGACATGTACCTTTTATTATAATAATTGCAATTGTGAAACATTATAAACATTAATTGTATTTATATAATATTAAAAATAAGTTTAGTTAATAAGTTATTACCTTCCCAGTACAATATATCTATAAATAAATGCATGTTAGAAATATCAGATTTCACTGTTTTCACCCCATTACAGTAATCACTCTCACATTTATTTTGATCCACTTTATTTGCACGATCATTTAAAAATTGTTGGAGTTGGTCAATGCTGTTTTCCATATCAGTTTGATATGTAATATATATAAAATCTCGATGAAATATTGCTGAGCAAACGCTAGATGAACATTTAACTACTTCTTTTATCGATGGAAAATTAGTCATTAATTTAGATATTATATGACCAACAGTACTGTCACAAACAGCCAATGTAGTCAAAAATATTCCAATAGACGAAGTTCAGGTTCTAAATATTTTGTAATAAGATCTGCTCGTGTAGAGTATGTAAATGCTGTTACACCATTTTTAACAATATTTGAAATAAAAGTAAAATAATCCGAATGTAATGTATCTATAATTTCTGAATATTTTTGGCTATCGCAATAAGATACCTAAAATAATTAAATAAATGTCATTATATATTTTTAGTAGTAGTTCGGTGAATATATTATAATTATAGTATAATAAAAAATCAAATATTGGATAAATAGAACTAACCAATACTACTATATATAGTACAACCTTTTATAATTTTATTGTTTTTTAAATATTTATCTACATACTATAGGTTAAAAATAAAAAAATAAATAATATGAAGATAAATATTTGTACATTAAAACTGTGTTAATTTCAAAACTAGTACTTAATTATATTTAAATACGATTACCATAATTATCGAGGCTATTGAATCAAATGCACAAGTATTGCTAAAAATCACTGTCCCAGAAATATTTATAGTTTTAGAACTTTTTAACTCCTCAAACCGGGATCCATTTTTTAAATGACTTTAAGTGACTTCCGCGGTAGACGCTGTTCGCCGTCGCACATTCGCGCGATTGGGAGGCAATTACTACGGGAATTCCCGAACGTGACCCGTGAGTCACCCGTCCCGAAAGTTTTTCTCCACGGTTCACAAAACAAATAATACAATCAATTTTGCTTTTGTTATCAAAAAAAAAAAATTTCAAAATAATTTTGAAAACGCTAAAAACAAAATAAATAAATAACAACGCCGCCGTGTGATAAATTAAACGATGCATTAATGAGACAGCATTGACGTTTATTGTTATTAATTTTTTTTTTTTCCGGAGGTTTATTTCAATTTTTTTGGCGTTCTCTCATTTTCCACATAGGGCAGGAGAAAACAACAGGTCCAGCGGTGGCGGTGTAAACGCTCCGCGAGGGTGGCTAGCAGCTCTCTCTCCGCCGCCCCGGTGTGCATGTATTACTTACGGAATGGTTTATTTATATCAACATAACGTGTGTTAATATCTGCGTTCGATACGCGAGACGCATTAACGACGGGCCGGGGGTGGTGTAAAGATGTCCCCGATAACATAATAATAATACGTCTTAAAAATATGTAATATTAAGTAAGTAAAGAAAAAAAAACGGTACAAAACTGGCACCGGAATAATAATAATCGGAGCCGATTCTTCAGTTGCTGCGTCGTCGTCGTCGTAACATAACATGATAACGAGTGGGAGAAATTAAGCAAAACGCCGTCGTCGTCGTATTATATATAAATAAAAACGTGGCGTGTTAATACCGAGAACTCGTATTATAATGGGACGACATTCTCCGGGTGGGTACTACTACTACTACTGCTGCTGCGCACCACGTTGACGTTGTTATTATTATTGAATTTATTTTTTTTTTTTTTATCATGCGACGGGTTTTCTACGACGGCTACTGTGTTCCGCAGCCCAAAAAAAAAAACGTCCTTTACACCTAACCCGGTACCGCCGCGTTCATTTCGTGTAGTAGTACTACGCGTCTGAGAAGTCGACAAATATTATGATCAAAATAATTTTTTAATTCAACGTATATCTGGGTTGTGTATGAACGAAAACAACGTCGACGAAAAAAATATTGATAAAACTATCGATTATTTCAAATGCGCGTCATCAAAAGTATGACGCCGTCCTGAAAACTGAAAAAAGAAAACTCGAAGTATGCGAGATAAAATTTTAGAACCAGCCTTGTGAAAGAGCGTGAAACGTTTTGTTGCAAAAACCTCCTCCGCTCTACCAATTACGACGATCGGTGGTTTTATTCTACGAAAAAAATGTTCCAAACTGAACTCGATCAATCGAAAAAAAAAAAAAGAAAAATTTTCAAACCCGTATTTTGCCGACTGAAACGCGTCGGTGTGGGGGTACACGCACACACTCGGTTTTGCGATCGAACGCCAGAGCTTGCTCAAAATTAAAAATTGTGTAATACTTATTCCGGTTTTCTTCGTCGCCGTCAATTCGCCGGAGGAGCGTGTGCCTCTGTCCGCGTGCTCTCTCGAGTTTATAGATTTCATCCGAATTAATCGAATATAATTTATACCGACGCCGTGTGCCGATACAACTACGATTCAACTTTACACGAGTTTTTATTATGGCTCTTTTTCGCCATTTTTATGATATTTTGGTTTGCCAAATTTATAAATCGCCCGAGGAAAAGTCTATATTTTATTGACACTCCTGTGCTTGGCGGTTATTTAAATTGAAAAATTTTTGTCGTCCGAATGTGTGTATTATTTGGATTGATTGGAGACGTGAGATGTCTGAGGGAGGGGACATAGAAAATTGTTGTATCTTCTTCAAGCCAAAACCGAGTTATATGACTGTCGTAATTCGTTTTGGAACGCTTCCCTCGCCCTTCGTACTGTTTTTCTGTAACACAACGATCTTTAACAGTCGCAAGATCGTCTGCTATAATTTTCGTCTATCGTTTTAGGTAGTTCAAATTTTGTCTTCTCTTTCAAGGCTTCCGAGTGACCAAGGGTGTCCGCATGAAAGAAACTACTTCATTCGGATCGTTTATATTCCGGATCATTTCGTCAACGAAATGCGATATTATAATGGTACGCAAAACTTTCTTTTCGGTAGTACCTATAAAAGATGGGTTACCGGAAATTTTTCTACTTTTTTTTTTCACTATCGGACGTAACTCAAAAACAGAAGCTTCGTGTAACGTCAACCAACTACCACCCCAAACGAACGTTTTTGCCGCGCGCTCAGTGAGAGTGGGAGAAAAGAAGAATCAGTCTAAAGTTACGCGAGATACGCGAGATTTTCGATAATTGTTTGAACAAAAGTTATAGTTCAATTATGTCAAACAGCTCGAGGCTAAATACATTTTCCCCCCGAAATGACTGAAATTTATAATAATTAAAAAAATTTGATATCGCCATTTTTTCAAATTTTTTTTTTTTTTGAACAAATTGATCCGTATACTAATAATAATTAATTAGTTGTACAAAACTAACAATAGGTATATTGAATCGATTTTATCGCACATTAATAATTATTACTCGGCGGATGCCAACGAAATCGTGACGCACAAAGAGATTCGGTCGGAAAGTACTTATTCTCGCTACAACAGTGTTCCGACGCTGGCCGTGCGTGGTTGAGTTCATTACATCGGGTTTCGATCAAGAAAGTGGCGATTTTCAATTAGTTTTATATTATTACGTTCCAACAATTTTATTTGGTCATGGAGTTGTATCAACGAAAGATTCGTTTGCGGTTCTATCATAGTGTATTATATGAAACATGACCGAATAACTTTTTATTTTACATTTTAAAAGCGTTTAACACAATTGGAATCATGATTAAATGACTGAATATATTAACCGTTGTTAATATAATAAAGTGCCAGTAAGTTTGACTAAAAACTAAAGCAGTTATACTAGTCAAGTAGGTTAAAATTGAATGGTGCTCAAAAAGCGTGTTCCAATTTTTTCAGTCCATTCGTAATGTTTCAACTTCTCCACAACCATTGCAATGAGACTGGCAAAAAATCTAATTGGTGTACATTTAATTATTTTACACCAACCGTTAAACTATTACCAATTAACATCGTAGTAATTTCTGTTCTCCGCCTCTTAGTTTCGTACTGAAAGTTCTCACAGTAGTTATACACCGATAGTTGTTCTGCAGCATCAAATTTATCTGCTCAGAACCCATAAGTGTTAGCGCAATTTAAGTAGTATAGTTTAAAGGACGCCCGATTCCCCTAAAATATAATTGTACTATAGATCATATACAGATTTACTGTCTAGACATCTTCTATATAGTCAGCAGAAACAACACTAGAAGAATTTGTCCGGTTTAACTTTACTTTTAACTTTTTAACTCGTTTCCAGCAGTCCTGGTGTAAAAAAAAAAAAATCTCTCGATAGTTAGAAAAACGAAACGCCGCGTCCTGCAGTCACCGTTTTAGAGCGTGCATGTAACCATGTTTTTGATCTACGGCACAAATAGTAAAAAAATATACAATTAAAAAGCGAATACCACCTAAATAAATTTATGTAGATTATTATACTTAATAATATAATAGATAATGTAAGTATCGAAATTAAAATAATTTACATTTATAGTACTAATTTTATTAATTAGTACTATTATAGTATATTTTATTTTATTAATTGTACATCAATTTTACAACATTTTTTACAACATTTTATTTTGCGGGATTGAAAATAAAACCTCGGAGTGATTTATACGGAGTGATAATACGGACGAGTCGCAAACACGAATTAATAATAACACGATAACGCCAATCAAACAAGTATCGCAGAATATTCACGTTACACGCAGTAGGTACGTGTTTTATTACGTTGTATTAGTTAACGTAATGAAAATACAAAAAGAAAAAAAAAATAATGCGATTATTTAAAAAATAATATAATTATAATTTTTCTACTTTTTTTTTTCACCGTCGTCGGACGTAACTCGAAAACGGAAGCAGCTTCTTCGAGTCCCCAAACGAACGTTTTCGCCGCGCTCTCGGTGGGTGGGGAGTGGGGATGCGGGGAGGTGGCAGCCGTCAAAATGTCGACAGAAAATTTGAAGCGAGTAAAATCGTTGTGACGTGCCGCTACGCGTTCTTCGTCGCGCCCCTCAGAATCCAAAACGAGAGGGAAACAGCAGAGTTAGGGCTGTAACAAATTATCATTATTATTATCACCGCCGTGTGTTTTATATACAACAACAATAATAATAATATTGGCCATCAAAAAAAGATGTGCGAGAATGTTGCCGACCCTCCGAGTTTATTTTTTTTTTCACATTATCGGCGCTGGCGTGCGTGTGTGGTGTGTGTACGACGACGCAGCTATTATTATCGTATTTCGACAGGCGTCGCGGCGCGTGCACGCTGCTGTGCTGCGCGTGTATAGCCGAACCGTCGCGATAATAATAACGATTCAATTAGAAAAAAGAGGGTCGTGGGGTTTCTCGGTGAATTGTCGTATATCGCATTATTTCGACCGTAAAAAATGTCTTTGTCCCGCGCGGATTTTCTGACGCAACTTGTTGTAGGTAAAAGATTGAATTTTTTCTCGGTTTTTCGCGCCGGCCGATTTTTTTGCTTTGCGCGTCGCGGTGTTTCACGTTTGGATAAAAAAAAAATTCCACAAATCGATCCCAGAAAACGATTTTTCGTAACCTAGTCGTGCCGGAGATATACGCGATTCGATAAAAATTTATTTTGAACTTTTTAACTTTTCGTTCATTTTTTCCGGTCGGTTGTGTGTCGTTTTTAACGTTTTCTTGTGTCTGAACCACACGTGTGGTAATGGAATGAGCATTTTCAGTTGCGACGCGGTCAAAATAATACGTGTCGTGTTGTTACAACGATGTTTTAAACCAAAATACGGCAGTGAACCGATGCGTATTAGTTGCTTTAATAGTATTTTAATACTGTAGTAATTTATTTTTCGATTTGTCAGTCAGTCTGATTTTAATATAGTCGTCTTTTTACGTCTTTGTTTACGATCATTTAATGTCGACGCTCCGTAACGGCGAACTCGCCGTTAAACACAACAAAGCATTGCAGAAAAGCATCTCAACGCCGATTACGACAGATGGCGCGACATGACTCGTCGTCGTCACGCACATATTATGCAAATAGAGCGGCTTTTGAAAACGATTTTTTTGAAAATAACCAAAATTTTTTTGCGTAAATTCTGCTCAAAAAATATAATTACGATTTAATCGATTGTGTAACTACTACCGTTAGCAGCTTATGTGTCGATGATGTAAAATATACTGACGTGTATATTTTGACCAATCTTCGGATCGATAAACTAAAAAAAAAATTATATACAATCAAGAAAGACAACCAGAATTGACTTTTCGTTCCACCAAGTTCGTGTAAAATTGACTCGTACTTGTATTATTTTATAGAAGTGTGTTGCCACACTGAGTTGTTCGTATACCACCAACCGTTCGTGATGACTTTGTATCTGTATTTGTGATGTTACACCAACATTCTTAGACCCGAAAATAGACGTAAAAATATTTATAAATACGTTGAGCTAAATACAAAACGCGTTGAATTTTCGCATAAAAATGTCCTATAGTTTTGTTCCGAGTAAAATCTTCAAGATAAAGTTTTGAAAATATTGTCCAAAATGTTGACAAAATAGTCTCATGAATATTTAAAAATAAAAAAAAAAATTGTTTGTACGGTGGTCGTTAAATATGGAAAATTTCCAAAAATTAGACACACACGTATTTTTAGGTTAAGTTTTCGTCATTTTTTAAATAGTTCGTCTTCAAGTTTTATCGATTTTTATTAATTTTACTGACCTCTGAAAAGCGTCAACTTATCATGTTCCTTTAGGATTAGGTTAGGTCATTATGTTTTTTCAAGCAATGACGAATGAATGACTGAAATTAATGAATAAACGAGTTTTATGTAAGTATGAGAGGTTGATTTAATGAGAAGCGTTACACGGCCCGATGAAGACTACTTTCTGCTCTATGAAACTGTAAATTATCAAACATGTATCATGATGGTGTAAAACACATTCAAGAATTTTTAATTGAATTTGTACATAATTGATTGATTTAATTATACATTTTCAAAAGCTTTTCTGGTTAAAAGAACATTTAGAATGATACATTAGACCACTTTTATTACCGCTTATGATTTGAAAAATTGATTTTTTTCAAATTCATTATGTTGCGGTTGAATCTAATTTTGAATTGAAACTATGTTCATTACTTTAACTGGAGATATACAATATATCTATCACACAATACGTTTAAGGGGAATACGAGTTCCTGTACCTATTAAAAGTTTCTACATCATTTACTCGGACAACCAATTTTTTATATGCTGAAACTGCCATGCAATGGGGTTGTTATTATAACCTCCTTTAAACCGTTTTAAATGTCAGCGATATTAATGCTTCATTAGTAAAGCCAGGCTCAGCATTTACATTTGAATACCACTTTCCTAAGGTATGAGGTTGTGGTAACACAGTACTTGAACTGTTTTCTTACATATTGGTAAGCTTTAAGAGGAAAAAATGTAAGGATAGAGCAAATCGCCTATTAGATGGACTACATTTTCTAGGCACCTTTTTACCTAAATTTTTATTTGACCACTAGCATACTCGTCTCGGCTCCGCTCAAGCTTGAGTGTGAGCAATCACAGGTAGGGAGTAGGTTGCAAATAAATCTAGAATACGCGGAAATTATTCGAAAACAATTTTATAAATGTACTGTATCCTCAGCAAAAAAAAAAAAGTTCACCTTACAAATTTACAAAATTTATGTATACACAATACTTTTTATCCGTCGTCGGCTGTAAAATTAATTGTTTCACGGGATTTCCGGTTCTGGAGAGAGTTACGTATGGCTGACCATGCGAAAAACAATCTTCGCGCTCATCAACTCCCACACATGTAAATGTCTGCCTTTGTGGCGACTTATTGATGGTGACTGCGAAAGAAACTGGAAATTGCACTCTTTTGAACTCAATCGTCAAGTCTGAAGGAATTAATGGAATTCTTGGAATAAAAGCAAGCCGGACCCGTAAGAATCGTAGAATTTCGTTCACATTATTACTCAAAGCCGTAACTTGCGTAACCGCGTTCCGTTGCACAATCTTGGAGGGTTAAGATTTCGAAGCGACATAATCGGAGTTCCTATTTTCAATCGCAACTTGTACCGTGGAGATCCAGGGGGATCTTCTAATGAATTATGAAATTCGGTTTGAAAATTCGTTGCTTCGGCACCGAGTCTAAAGCAAAAGATTTTCTCTCAGTATGCCCCCGAAAACATCTCTAAAATTCAATTCATTCAATTAGTCAGCGGAACTTTTTAGCGGCGTCTTTCGCAGAGCCAAGTTTTTTTCCACAGGTTTTGCTATTAGTTTTATTCGCTTGATATTAAAGTGTCAACCGATCTCACAATTTCTCCGACTTTATAGTGTCGATTGTGCTTCTTCTACGATATCTGCACGTAAACTCTTAGGGATTACAGGCAAAGTTTGACGGAAGTCCCCCCCGTTAATAACAAAAGTAATACCTCCCATTCGTTTATCGGTGGATCTCTTGAAAAGTTCTATCCGACGCTTCAGAATGTGCTCTGTGGCTCATTTTACACTCATCCCACACAATCGGTTTTGTTTTCTAAAATTATACAGTTTTGTAAACGCCATTTATACGAATTCTACGATCTGTTATTACCGGAGGTAAAGATTAGAAAAAATAAACCGTCGAGGTCACTTGGTTTTTTATTTTTTCCATATACATACCTACGTAGACGGCACGACGATATGTTACAGCAGCAACCAGGGGCGTAACTACTTCTGATTTTAGTGTGTTCGAGTGCACAAAATGGGCCCCCCTATCAATTGCTCAAGGCAAAAAAGCCCTTCAATGGGCCCCCGCATCCGCGGGGCCCGTGTTCCGTGGAACCCACTGAACACCGGTAGTTACGCCACTGGCAGCAACCTATTATTATTTCTAATGGCAAAACCGCGCACAGTAAACAAACAAAATTTTCTGCAACTTTTTAACTCTGTTCGAGAATGATTTAACGCGACCGATTCGCGTCTTTCGTCCACGACACGGCGTTTATTATATTATCTGGTTTAAATATTTTGTGTTTTGTATTTTTTATTTTATATATATTATTTGGTATAACCGCAGATTTCGCGCGGCTCGTTAATCAAAGTCGCGCGGCGGCGGCACTCTCTCCGGGAACGTGCGTGCTTCGTCGTTATCGAGTTATCTCGAGTAGTAGCAGACACGTCGGTTTCGGGTGAGAGAGACAGAGAGAGAGATGAAAAGAACAACGATGATTTATGACGTGCCGCCGACGCCGACGGAATTTATTTATTTTCAAAAAAAACTATTGTGCTCGCGTGCACGCCGACTCGATTATAATATTGTTACAGTCTAACGACCCGTCGGTCGACGGAGGATGCGCGACTCTCGTGATTTTTGTTTTCTTTTTCGTCCGAGTGTGTGCGGCGCGGAGATTTTATACGGCGGGACCTAAATCGTGTTCGAGCCGCCGAGATAACTATTATCGTAACTTCGAACCGGCATAAAAATGTTTTTACCTACAAATATTGAGTTCTGTCCAGTTCTGTCCAGCCACACATTATTCAAGGAGTGTGGCAAGCTCTAATTTTGCCGCCCCTCTTTCCATCTCACTCGGTCCCAATAATTCACAATAAATAAATTTCAGTGTTGTTATTACAGTACAAGTTTGAGAAAAATTCTCAATTATTTATTATTTATTGTTTAGTGACAATCGATATGCTATTTGTGTTTTAATATGTTAATTTTTCAACAAAAAAAAACCTATGCTAAAACTATACGAAATATATACACTTTTAGTTTTTAAGAGTAGTTGTATGTTAATGTTTATTTAATAAAGACTAGATTTTTTTTTATTTTTTGGCTGCAAATGTTTTGATTTCAAATGAGATTGATGCTCTTTGATATTCAATTGATATTATACTTCAATTGTTTAATAAAGATTATACAAAAAATAAATAATTAATAAAGATTGTTGTTTCACAGTGTTTCTTAAATAATTTTTTATTAGTTTACTTCTTTTCCCCGAAGCAACAACAGAGACTGGAAGTGTTAGAAAAAATATTAATCGTAGGGCTATCACGAAAATAAATGATTGTGCTCGCGTTTGTACATTATGAATATAATAAAACGATAATCACGTATGGTTTACAAACACGATCAAAGATAAATATAATTTATGTACTACAGTTTAACCCGGAATAACGACGATAGCTGCAAAACTACCGGTGGTAACATAAAATATTATATTATATTATATTACCTACAGAATAAATGAATTACAGTGACAAATATTATTAATTAATTGCGTTGTTATTTTGCCATATCAAAAATTGTGATCGGATACCCCACGTCGGCCGTCGTTATCGCGGTAAGTCTGGCGGTACGCGCGTATATTTTTATCGTTTCAACGTCAAATGATGTTTTTTTTTTATACTCAAGATGGAACTTCTATCATCTCGCCATGATGTTTAACGTTATAAAAATGTCTTGAAATTTTGTACCGAGAATAATAATGCAATACCGTTACGCGTCGAGTTTTTTTGTTTTTTCGCTCCCTCTAAAAGTTAAAAACTGTGTGTATACTCCCGAAATTTTTAACTGGCTAACCGAGAGGAGTAATATTTCAAAATGACTTGTGACGAGCAGCTGATGATGATATATATATTAACCTTACTAGAAGAAACAGTATTATATAACTGCGTAATATACAGTACTACACCTGCATAATATATAGCGGAATTTAAGGTTTTTGTTGTGAAACTTTTCCTCACAGTCAAAATGCAAAATGCAAAAAAAAAAAGAGTAAAAAACAACTGCCCGTGATAGTAATAATGTCAGCCCCGTCGTTGCGTTTCTCTCGGATCATTAGACCCTTTGTGGCGCGTTTTATATTGTATTTCGTACTTGGAGTGACTGAGGAAAAAATGTATAATAATGTATTATAGATGATACTTAACACAAATATCCTTATATTTATTATACGTGTGTTTACAACCTCTCTCTCTCCCCGAACGGCGGCGTGTTTTGTTTGGAACCGTCGGCAATAATCGATCGTGCGGAACAAGCGCGCGCGCCCCGCGATTTCGCCCGTCTTTTCTACACAAAAACTATACGGCGGTATTATTATTATTATTATACCGTATAATATGCGAGCGCAGGTATAATAACATCTCTCGTTTTATTGAATTTTTAAGGGTTTTTTTTTATTCTTTTCATTTTTTAATTCGTCGTCGCATTGTTACCGATCGCGGCCGGTGCACAACCCGCACCTATTATTATATCATCGATGATACACCACGGTCAATACAGTTCTCGACGGAGTGAAAACTGAAGAAGAAGAAGAAAAAAAATAATAACAATAATAAAAGGCTACCATTGTACGGGCACTTAAAACCTATTATTGTTATCTATATAAAAGAAAAGAGAACACTCGACTGCGCGGACGGGAACGAAAACAACGAAATTCTGCGAACACCGCAATATACGACGCATTGTATGTACCTAATTTGTCGTACCTACCTACCGCGCGATACAGAGCGTGTCCGAACGATACGGCGTTTTCTCGTTGTATCACTTCAAGCTACCAACATTTTTTCGTATTTACGTTCTACTATGAACGTCACTTTTATCATGACAAAAAATTCTCTGTTAACTCGGTTATTAAATCATAGACTAATCGGCTAATGCTTTTACTAATTTATTAACCGTTACAATAAATTACTTCAAGGATTCAAATTGTTATGCATCTCGGCTCATCTCACGTTTATGACAAGACAAATAAAATAGTCGTGTTCCACATAAAAATATAGCAATAACATTAGTAAAAAATATATATTTGTTTAGTTTCTAGGACTAAGTGTTGTTGTGGTTGGATGAAACGGAAAGCAGCATCTGGTGATTTACAGTAATGTGGCGAGACCAACCATATGGTTAGGTAAGACAGTTTACAGGAGAATAGAACACAGAGTATGAGTGTGACGAAAATGAGAATGTATGTTGTAAAACGAGAGTGAACTGAGAAGGTGGAACAGATATTGTGTGTCATCGTAGTATTGCATATTGGTGTTTCGTCAACAAGATGAAAATAGAAAATAGACAGAGATGGTTTGAACAAGTGAAACAGTAAGAAGAGAAGTTTTTTGAAAACTAACGTTGAAAGAAAAACAGACATAATTAATGAAACGATGAAAAATTGTGTGAGGTTTGTTAGTTAGTGTGTGTATGGGGAACGATCACAACAATTGGACAAGGACGGCCGGCGTCAAATAATACGTAGTTGGGAGAAAATCGAATGAGAATAAGATTTACTGGGACTTAAATCTTTACTAACATAAACTGTTCAATATTTCCCATAACAAAATTATATCACTTCGCCCACTGATGTAAGTAATAATAATTAAACACCTCTATATCTGCCACAAACAGTTCCACATCATCTTCGTTGTTCAAGTTACAACGTGTGCAACTTGACTATTTTCATTTTCATTACAACTAAAGCATATCCAGTTTTACTATTTAAGAAAATAAATGACCAAAATCAAAAAAAATGTTAATAAATTAATAGTTTTGGTTGTTCGTTCCGTTTTAAAAAGAAAAAAATGATTTTAAACTTTACTACAACGATAGTTACGTAGTTAAAAAACAATTAAAATCATAAATCAATAGTGTGAAAAAATTAGCTTTTTAACTTGACTTCAACTTTTTAACTGGCCCCTTGTTTGTAGTTTTCGTAGTTGTGCTGTACGGAACGATTATCTAGAAATTAAATTAAATTGTTTATAATCTTGGTTGTTAGTGGCTTTAATATCACAGAACAGTTTACAGAAACTCAATCCAGCTGATCGAATTCTCGGTAGTAATTAACTAATTAGTAATTATGTAGTATAATAGGTAAGTAATTTTGATGTTCAAATGTACATAAGTCGACTATGTTTTTAAGCCATTTTTGAGATGATCAGTTCAGAAAAAAAAAGAGTTAACTAATTACACTGCAATTAAAGACAATTTAATTATATTGTAGAAAAAAATTCATTCATTGTATGATGTATTCATCGAAATTGGTTTTAGTGCAAAACTACTTTTGTTTGTTTGTTTCTAGAATGGAAATAAATATTGATTTAGTTGTAGGCGTGTATCAGAATTATTTCATACGAAGCTTTGGCGGGAATTATTTTAGTTCTTTTTTTTTTTGTGCAAATCGAATTCAAATCGAATCAGAATATATTATTATTTTACCATCAGTAATTTCTTCAGCATTTTATTCTGTGTTATTATCATTTCAGTTCCGTATTTTGTTTATTTTGACGGAATCACATGTTGGGCAATGTCAGTCAGGTTGATGAAATTCACTGTGATACGTTAAGTTATTTAACGAAATTGCCTACGGTTAGTTAGCAACAAAAAAAAATAACTAGGTAAGTTAAGATAAAAATCGGAACAAACTCTGTTAAAAATTTTTTTTTTTGCTAAAATTTTGACAAGTACACGTCATCGTACGCCCAACCCATAGTAACTTACTATTTAGGAAAACGAATAACCAAATGATAAAAAAATTATGAATTAGTTTTGGTTGTTGGTAACGTTTGATAACGAAAAAACTTGAAAGTTGACGTAACTTTTTAACTAGTCGATAGACATCTGCCTGTAAGTATAATGACAAAATATTAATTTTTTTAATATTGTAAAACGAATAGAAACTTTTTCCGTTTCGTATTGTTGTTCGGGGTTGCTTGGATTACCACCATTTTGCTGGAAAAAAAACGTGTTTTTTCAATCCACGATTAGATTCTAACAGTGCCCGTACGATTACTTCTACAAAAAGTACATTCATAAATGTAAACACCGTGTTTTTGAATTGAAATTCTTACTACTAGTCCTCTGCGGTCGGGTATAATTTTTTTTAATTATCGTATTTACATAATATTATAATAGATGTTTTCGATTTTGATACGATTTATCGGTCGATGTTTCAAGCCAACTGAAAATCGTTTTCCGCTCGCTGTTTAAAATGTCGCTTAACTCGTTACTATACACAAACTACGAATCAAACCTGACCTTCCAGAACAAGTTACGCGACCTAAAAACAGGGCCGAATTTAGGAATGTGGGGGCCCTGGGCCCACCCTTAGAAGTAGGTATTTTTTTCGATTACATATTAATATATTTAGATACCAAAATTTCAAATTACTAGAATTTTTGTTAAGAAAAAACAATGAAGATAGTAAATACCTAAGTAAATTACATTTATTAGATTATTATAATATCAATCATCAATCATCATAATATATATACAGAACTTTAATAATAATTGTTTTAATAATATATATTCATTCATACGATGACTTTACGAGATTTCGTCGCCGCAAATTTGTCAAATACTTGTGAAAAATCCAATGA
The DNA here is from genome assembly GCA_017140985.1 of Hormaphis cornu. Taxonomy (NCBI): domain Eukaryota; kingdom Metazoa; phylum Arthropoda; class Insecta; order Hemiptera; family Hormaphididae; genus Hormaphis; species Hormaphis cornu. The sequence continues at coordinate 31,721,154 of CM029361.1, read as the reverse complement.
CCAAGTGCCTGATAGTCGACTTTGTGTCATCGAAGTTTGTAATCCGTTTTTTGTTAACTTCATTTTTGGAAATGATCGTTCCCCGACACAGTTGGACACCATCAAAACTAAATGAATACTCAGCACTACTTCTACATCAGGAATGTACATTGCAAATTATTTCACTCAATAATATTATACGAAAACATTTCCCATTGCTCCATTGTCTTTACGCGTTTCTATGTATATTTGTATAAATGAAAACTGAACTGTGTATCAATTCAATTAATTGAAACCAAGTGAAGTAAATCGGTGGGATAAACGCCAACGAAATAATTTGCAGCAGATTTTAGCTCAGAAGTTTCCAGTGGCGCCGAACCTTTTATAAACCACTGGGGTAAAACCTGGCACGACCTACCCACCCACCCACCTGAGCGGGTTGAAGACCCCCCCACCCCCACTCCCCGGACAACAAATTTTTTTAAAAATATGTTGTTTAATAGCTTCAAAGTAAAAAATTATTAATTTAAGTATAGCTTATTTGTTGTCCATTTCTCTCATCTCTGTCAACTATTTAGTATTAATAGTAATTACAAATGACAATTATTTAATGTAATAAAATTAATTACTCACGACTCGTGATGGGTAAATACCCGGTAAATATAATTTCCGGTAAATATCAGGTATTTACCGGGTATTTACCCGGTAAATTGGGTAAATTTATTTTTAATGCTAAAACCAATTGGTGGATCTCACAATAATTTTTTATGATTGTTTCTTAACTTTTCCATGTTTTTCCAAGACTAATGATCAAAGTAAATAAATTATATTTATAAAGTTTTTGTTAATTGTTTTTAATGTGAAACCAATACCACTAAGGTGTTATTATTATAAATTGGGGAAACAAATAAATCAAAGAATTTAAAGACTAACCAAAACACTTTAACTTTTAAAATTATTCACTAAAATGTAATGTATTTAATAAAATTATTGTTTTTTCAATAACTATAGTAACTGGCCAAACTAGACCTTTAATTAAAAAACAATGTATATAAACACAACATTCAGTCTTTATTTTTCATTACAATAAACTTAAGGCTTTAAAGTTTCATAAAAATTAAAATAAAAATGATCAAATATAAATATTATTCTTATGAAATATAAAGAAACATAATTATTACAATCAGATATTCATTTTTTTTTATATAAAATATTTGTATATGCATAAGAATATAAAAATGTTAACAACCTAAGAACATAACATTAAGTCTTTACTTTTTTATTTAAATCTCACAAAAAAAAGAAAATAAAAAATACTAGTTTCTATACTACATGAATAACAAAACTATGAACAGTGTAACATTATTTAAAATAAAATAACAATTTGACATTACTTCATCAGTCATAAACTCATAACTATGTAAAATATAAAAATCTTTTTTAAATACAAGTACAAATTTAGTATAACAATATATAAAATATAACAATCAAACAAAACTTATTAAAACATAATTTAAACATCACTATCATTTTGACTAGAAACAGATTCACTTGATACTAAATCACTAGTTGAAAATGATGGTTCCAAATCAGTATCACTTGTTTGACTTGATTCACTTTGAGAAGAAAATACCGGTACTTCAATATGTTGTTGAGATGTAGATGGAGAGCACAGAACTTGATCTGGTTGTCTATTTGCATTTTCATCTCGGCTTAGAACATGGCTTTTGAATATTTTTGGTATAATTTGCTGTTGCTGTAATTTGTAATTATGTGCAATAGCACATAATTTTCCTGCTCGGTCAGTAGTTAGTTTGTTTCGTTTTTTTGAATGAATCCAAGAGAACGTACTAAAACTCCTCTCAGTTGCAGCTGACGTGGCTGGAGTTGATAGAATTTTCACTGCTATACTAGACAAACTTGTGCATTGCCCTAGAAGTTTCCACCACTTCAAGGGTTCAATTTTATCAATATTATTCCATAAAAAAACTTTACTAAAAATGCCTTCGTGAGATTGATAATTTGCCAAATCAGTCATCACGTTCTCATTTAAATTCATAGTTTTTGCTACAGAGTTAATGAACTTTAAAGCATCAATTTTTTCAGAACTAAATAAGTATTGGCCTTGTTTAGATGGGTCCAGAAAATGAGCAGCAAAATGAACATTGTTTAAAATCATTTTTTTTCTTGAATTAAATTTTTGTTGTAAGTCAATATCTTCACTACGATTGAACAAAGTATCAGAGAGTCTTTCAAATGTAAATTTTGATTCTATATTAGAGAGTACTTCAATAACCTTGTGAATAACTGTTTGGTCTGATTCTAAAGATCTTAAGTCCATAAACAACTGGTTCTAAAATGTTAATAAGCTCATTAATATATGGCCAAAATTCATCATCATCTAATAGTAATAATTTTATATCTCTGGATAAAGACTGTATAGTGTAATCAACTGCAAAAGCTTGTAGGGCGCTTTTATTTTTTTGAAGACTTTGTAAGCTAAAAAGAAAACTTCCCCATCTGGTTTTTACAGGTAGTTTCAATGATATTTTGATATTTTGTTCATCTGCATGTTTTTTCAATGTAGCTGAATATATTTGACTGTTTTTAATTGTTTTTATAATATTTTTACATTTGATTTCAAAATGTTTAATTGATTCAATGTTTAATATATCTTGACACAATAAGTGTAGAGTATGAGCTGCACAACCAAGTATTTGTATATTAGGAAATTCTTCTTTAACCAATTTAAAAGCTTTTTGAATATTTGCTGCATTATCTCCTATGAGGGAAAAAAATTTTAATGGTTGGAAGTTGTTTAATACATTGATTATTTCAGATTTAATGTATTCAGCGGTGTGACGATTGTCTTTTGTATTAACAAAATTAACAAAATATGGTTCTGGTTTTGTAACAATAAAATTAATGATTCCTTCATTTCGAAGATTGCTCCAACCATCTAACTGTAAGTGTAAAGTAGATGCTTCATTTAATTTAACGGCAATATCAATTTGCATTTCTTCATAGGCATTGTTCAAGTATGAGATAGAAATTGTCTTACGACTAGGCAACTGAAATGCAGGTCTGATTGATTTAAAAAACTCTATCCATGCTGGATGTTGAACCATAGAGAGTGGTGTACCAGTACCAGTTGGGTTGGTAAATATATTTGTGGGTAAATACCCGGTAAATACCCAAAATATTTACCCACCCCTTGGGTATTTACCCCCGGCACATCACGACTCACGACCCACCCAAATTGACCCACCCCCCCAACGACTAAAATGTTCTGGGGTATTTACCCAACTTGCTATACGTGTTCGGCGCCACTGGAAGTTTCTATTTTTCTATAAAATTTAATACACCAAAACGTTGAAAATTTTTTTCGCAAGCAGCTATTCTCTCGGTATACTATCAATTGATCAATTACCGAAATAAAACTTTCTGATCTAAATTTTTCTTTTGGTGACGCAACTGAGTTGCGACTGTTTTATCATATTTAATGAACTACTGAGCCGTACATTTTTTTTTGTCCGATAACGAATTGGCGCATAATTTTTTAATACTGACATTTCTTTTGCTTTTCTTTCACTCTTCATATTTATTTCGTATTTCTCTGCTGTATATCTCATTAATTATCTTTTATCATTTATTCCGAGAAATACGAAATAAATATGAAGAGTATTTTCGGGTCTTGTAAAAGATGGCTTGTTAAATCAAACAAACCTCTGTAAAACATCGTTCCAAAAAATTGCATAAAATGCCACTTCAAATGTACTACACATTGATTCTTTAAGTTTTTTAGATTCGATTTTAACAATGTTTTTTTGATCAAGATCGTTTGAAATTTCTACTAAATGTTCTTTAATAAAATCATTACCGAATACAGTAGCTTTTGTTGCATCTGCACGACATGACCAACGGCGGGGGTTTCATTCAAATTCTTTAAAACACGTATATATTTTTATGCGAGCCAATTTTTTTGTTATCGCATTCAGAACTCATTCGACACGTGTTGTTAATTATCTACGACGACTTGTTAGTTATAATATTTGCTATAAAATTTCTACAAGTCTACAAGATAATAATAATAATAATATGACAACTTAATGATCGATTTTGAATTGTAAGCTCGCTTTTACGCATTTGTTAGTTATCAATTAATTGACATTTATTTATAAATTTATGACAATTTCAATATTATCTAATCGGACTGAACCGGATTCAAGTTTAAATCTGTTCTGTGTTGTATCGCGTTTTTGGATGCAAAAAAAAAAAAAAACCGCATTTAGCGGATGGGCCCTCATTTCATTCCTCCCCCTAAATCCGGCCCCCCGATTGAAAACAATTTTCGGCTTTTCGTGTTTGGGAAAACGACACACCGTACCTACTACACAACGTGTATCGTATTGTTGTAGTAACGTGTGGTCGTCGTCGTGTCAAACCCGTTAAATTTGGAAAGGACGCTGCCGCCGCCGCATCTTCGTATTTTTTTTTAATATTGTTGTAAGTAATGTTATTAAAATGTTGTTGTCGAGAGACTGGTACAAAAAAAAAAAAAAAAATACCTATACACAAAGAAACACCACACTCGGAAAAAAATAAATATATATTAATATAAAATACCCCATTAGGAGGAGGTGTGTAACACACCTATATGCCATACGTACGTATTATGTGTGTGACACGACGGCTTCTGTCGCTGCGCCGCAGCCGAAATGATATTGTTGTGTGTGTGCGGATTTCTTAGGAATCCATTTGTGTGTTTCGTGTACATATAACAACATGAGGACGACGGGTTTTTTTCTCCGACGACTGACAGCGACGAGGTTAGGCCTCCCCGGGGTGGGTGGGAATGCGGCCGGGTCGACGGCGGGAGGCGTGTGCGTTTGACGTGTGTCGAGAGAGAACAACGTGAAAACACGTCAGAGAATCAAAACTGATATAATACACATTATATTTGAAAAAAAATTCTTCCCGTATCGGTACGAAAGAAAAATGTAAAAAGTACGTGGTACGAAAAATTTACCCGCATTAATATAAACGGTAGTAACGCCTCGTGGACGACACGCCGACGATTCGTTCTATATTAATTACGTGCGGCGGTTTCGTTTGTATTTTACTTGTTTTTTCGAAAAAAAAAAAAAAAACGCACACGAAAAACTACTATTCGAAATGTTCCGCGTGACAAAACCAGTCGGTGTGCGTGTTGTTGCATAGAGATTACAATCCCGGGATTTTATTATCCCGAAATTTATTAAGAAAATATTCAAAAGAATCGCGCACGATTCAACTATTTTTTCACAACGCTGGAATATATAGTAGTAGATGTCTGGATGTCCCAGCAGTCTCTTAATGACGCACCCCCCGTTTTCATTTCTTCGTTGATTATTATTTTAACCTGATCTTTTAATGTTTTAGGATTGTTTTTACTCCTATTTCCAGCTCCAACTTTTCTTGAATCGAGCGAGTAACAAGGTACTTTCAGTTTTTTTGTTCAAAACAGTGTTGTTCTTCTTCATTAGGATTTTTTTCGATTAATTTTATTTATTGGTTTTCCGTGGTAAATTTCACTTTTTTAGACATTGAAGATGATGATTCTGTGAAAAATAATTCGCCGGATAACTCTGGTCGAGCATGTTTTATTACTAGCAAGTGTTTTCTTTCACTTTAAAACCGTTATTTTCGTAGGCCATTTTTCTAATCGATCTCTACTAACCTTCCGAAACCCACCGCCATCGAGACACCACCCACGCGACACAGGGCAATCCCGGCTTTTTTTTGTTTTCGGTCAGATTTTTTTATGAAATATTTTCACGCCCGCGGCGGGTTATTCTCTGAATCGCGGGGAAAAAAAAATTCCCAAATATATTAAACGGCTTGTTTTCGACAAACAACAAGCGCACGCGATATTCAAACATAAAACTACACACAATTGAAGAACACACGAATTCCACTGTACTAATACTGCTGTGACGAACGTTGGAAAAGACCCAAAATTCTCGTCGACGAACCGCGTGTATTTGGATGGTAACGACAAGTGTTTCATCTGCATTCGGTTTTTTTTATTCGAATTCGTGCGGGTCGGGACAATAATCGTTATTACGCTGTGCTTACGGCTTTTGAGAATCAATTTTTTTTTCGCCACTTTGGGACGCGCACTTTATTTTCAAATTTATTCGGACGATTTTTTTGTTTTTTTCCCGCGACGTTTAGCCGCCGTATACAGGTGTTATCCATAACGCAGTCGTAAATTGTACAATTTATTATATTCGTAAAAATGTGGTGTTTTTTTTTTTTTTTCCTGTCGCGTCCGGCCGGAGAACTCGCGCGTCGCTCTATCGATCGACGAAGCAATTACTACGCGTTTACCGCGCGCGCGTCTGTGTGTTTGTGCAGAAGGGCATCATAATATAATATATGCAGTGAATATATTATTATAAAAATACCTATATTATATTGTGTGCGTGGAAAAAAAAAAAAACGGGCCCGGCGGTGAGAAGAACTCGTTTCCGAGCGCGCGCGCGCGTTTTATACATACGCCACCGCCGATAGTAGTAATATTTCATATATTATACGAATAATAATAATAATGATAGTAGGTAATATTCCGTTCGATATTTTTTTTTTTTTTGTCGTGACCGGTTTCTTCTTAACGAGATACGACGACGACCGTGTACGGTGTGTATAATGTACAAATAATATTAAATTTTATAATATATAATGGAAAAAAAAAGTACACACGAATTGCCGGTCCGATTCGGTCCGACAGCCGCCGGACGTGCCGCGCGGCTACCGGGTACCGCCGCGGCTAAGACGACGTAATAACAATAATTTTATTTATAGCTCGCGACGTTAATGACATGCGCGCGTAGTAGTTTACCGGCCCTCCACCCATCTGCCCACGTAACCGTAAAAAAATACGACAAAAAGAAGAAAAAAACGTACTTGCATGTTTTTTATATACGTTCGTACAATAATACAATATAGCGCGGGGCGGCAGTAGTGTCGATTATATTATTTGTGACCGCCGAACGCGACGTTTTTTATATTTTTTTTTTATAACACGTACCGACCGCCTAATTATAATGCGTGTATATTTTTTGTGCGTATTGTGTGCGCGCGGAAAAAACAAAAAAAAATACTTTTAAAAAATACATTTCAGGAGAAGAGTATCGTCGTTAAAAATTACTGTATAAAACTAATTCCGGGCTCGTTCCGACCTTTGGTGGTATCTTTCCGAACAAAGTGTCCAAATAGCGAACGATTTATCAGAGTAACCAATTCATTCTGCTTTTCAGTCGTATTAAGAGAAAATACAATATGCCGTCGAAAAAACTCCGCCAGGTCTATTCTGAAAGCGTAATTAAAAAAAAAAAATGTTGATAAACTGTGTTATTTTGATTTGTGACCTTGAAATTACTGTTCACTGTTGTTGAGTGATTTCGACTTGGGTCTAAAAAAAAAAAAAAAACGTTTAACGTTTATGTGTAGATTCGTAACAATTCTGATCGGCTGAAATCTCGTAGCAAGTTCTTAAGTATTTTCATTAAAAACGGGAATAGACCATTTTTTTGAATTCTCCAAAGACGCCACGGGAAACGCGACTGAACCCGATAACTCTGCATCGCAAGTTGACGTATTTAGACAAATTTTTTGTCGTTTAGTGGGACGAATCTTCGCCGGGCTCCAGGGGGGGCGCACGCAGAAAATATTTTCAGGTTTGAACGTAAATATTCATAACTTATTTATGCAACTACAGTGCAATCCTTTTCGGTTTTTTGGCCATAATATCGTCCAATATTGCTTCACTGGTTTACCAGATCCCGGTGAATGTTTAGAAGCGCCAATCCATTCGATCGTTGCTCTCCGGTCTTATTTCGTAAATAGGTTAAATAGATTGAAGAACCTTCGTAGTGTAGAGAATGGAGGCAAAATTTCCCCCAAGTTTGATATTTTCGATTATACAAATTATTTACATGCTCTCTGCTTACTCTATTTGCATCGCTCGGTGTGTGTGACGTGCGGGATCAAAAAAATCAGAATCCTCACTGTCTTTTCACAGCGTTTTTCATGGTATTTTCATTTTTATCCAGGAAGTGTTCGGGAGGAGTGTTTTGGAATGTTAAGGTCCAAAGTTGGCGCATTTTTTGGTTTAAAAAATGATGTTATTTTTGCATTAGACATTTTTTCGGACAGGTCGTGAGTTGTACGATATATCACATCATCATTTTTCAGGTTATCAGTAGTTGTTTATTCCGTTTTTCTCAGTGGCGCTCTCGTGGGATCTGCCAAAACTATGAACACGGCGGTATTTTCGAATGAACATTGATATTTTTCATTTAATTTTTTTATAAAACATTTCAGGGGGGGTTCGAACCTCCTGCGTGCGCCCCTGCCGGGCTCGATTGATACACTTGCTCCATTTACGATTTTCGACGTCTTACTCGATGTCAACAGCCTTCGTTTTTCGATATTATTTTTTTGTAAAATTTTTCACAAACAGATTTACTCCGTCACATCTCCGAAGAGATATTTTTCAGTCAAAGCGATAGTATTTTCCTCGCAAGAGATAGTTTAGTTTTTCGGTATTAACTTCAAAGGTGTTTTTTTTTTTTTTTTAAATCGAAACAACACCAAAACGCGCGCTCCAAGACGACGTGTGCGTCTCTCGAGAATAATAATGAAAAAAAAATAAATAAAATGGCCAAATGTCGAAATAAGCAACAGAAAAAAAGTTCACAAAAATCGTCATGCCGAGGGACGACGACGAATGTTGCGCTCTCGCCCAGCGCAAACCAGAGAATCACGCGTGCAATCGCGTACGAATCCGCGCTAAAACAAGTCGAAAACTATTACACCGTGCCCCGGAGATTTTTTAATGTCGCACGACGCCCGGCTTCGAATGAAAGTTTATTTTATTTAGTGGACGGTCGAAAATCCTCCGCGAACAACCGTGTGATGATTTCAGATTCTACAAACCTTCCAAAACCAGCGAGACACCACCGAAAGCGGTCAAAGTTTTTTGGTTTTTATTCCACAATTCGGGCTGGTTCGCGCGCGCAGCATGGAGAAGCAGCGCGTTCACGCGCCGCCGGGCCCGTTGAATGGACCGCGCGAAAAATTCGAGAATTTAATAATTACGCCCTTTATTACATCACCGCACAGCGCGCACGACGACAATAATATTATATAATGTATACACATGTATATACGTGTATTTTACAGTATTAAAAGTAGAGCCCGACCGTGTAATAATAATATTATATATAGGTAGTTAAGTTGCAATGGGTATAATCGCGACGATGTTATAACAATGTGTGCAGCAGCAGCTCCCCCCCCCTCCCCCGCGTTACTATTGTGTGTTTCGATCTCTTGACTGGATTGTGTTGCGCGCGCGCGCGTCGTTTACTACTCTGTCGCGGCGGGGCGTACCGGTGGTGGTTACTATAACGCTGTGTGTGCCGTCGTCGTCGGAAGAAAATTAAACAGAAAAACGGGAGAGAAAAAAGAAAAAAACCGGGAGAACGCACATTATTCGCAAACACATATAACAATGGACACATTGTGTGCGTTAATATATTATTATATTGCAGACGAACCGTTTTGCGGAGTAGTAGTAGCCTTTTCTAAAGGAATCGCTGTGGTGTAGAGAGAAAAAAAAAACGCGAGAAAAACGCGCGCGCGCGTCGCACAACAATGCCCCGGGTGAGACGACAAATCCGCGGAAGAAAATATGCGGCGGAAAAGGAGAGAAAAAAAAAAAATGTCACATATAATACAGGTTTGTTGTTTGCTTGCAGCGACGAGCTGGTGCAATTACACGGTTTGACGGATACGCACGCGGGGAGGGTTATTATTTTTTTTTGTCCGAAGATTATTATTTTCGTACCCACCTTTTAACCCGCGATCTATCGCAGTTTCCATTACTTTTGCTGTGCGCGACGGCCGATGAAAACGTGCGGGAAGAGAGTGTGAATGGAATCAATCACTCGGACATCGGAATATATTATATTTGATATAATACAACGCGTACATTGTTGTTATTTACTCTTGTACGGCGGCGGTTGAATGTTTCTCATCTGCCGCCCGTCCGTCCGGTACACGACCGGCGGCGCGACCTGCCCCAGTGGGGTCAGAGAGAATGCGAGAGTAAAAGCAGCACAATTGTGTTTCGTATAATATATATACGATATTGTCAACCGGGAACGATACTGTAATATGCGTCGTGTGTGCATACAATACGTATTCGAAAATAATTGACTACGTATTATTATTATATTTTATAATGATATATTTATACACGAATGCGCGCGAGTTACGCGCGGCGGTCGTCGTTGTGTACAATACAAGTACCTACTATACGCTACCGATCGGCGGGTGTGCCCGAAATATATGGTTTGTTGCGCCCGAAAATTTTCTAGGTAACAAAAAAAACGCACCGTTAAAAAATCTGTCAACGAGATAAAACCATCGATTTTAGAATATACAGATAAGGCGTAGGGAAAAAAATTACGATATTATTAAAGTTTTACAGTGTTGTACGAATGAATTCTTTTTCTTGAAAATTACATTTTAATATATATGTTTATCGACAATGATCGATTGCGACGTGTTTGCGGGAATCCGGTCTATCAATATACTTGCGCGTAGCGTCGTGGCGGCCAGTAATATCATTGATTAATTGTACATAGATAGTCCACGTCAATGGGCAGAAGAAACACTTTTAATGAATAGCGCAACGTGATAGACAATAGAGAGCGTCAGAATAATAATTATGATCATAATTTAATACTAAAACGGACGTCAACAAGAAACGACGACTTCTTGGAATTATGAGATTCTTCTTATTTGATTATTTATTTTCATATAGGTAATAAATATTTGTAAATCGGTATCTAAATAGACCGTCTATATTATATATATTTTGGCGGTTTGAAAATTGTTTTAATTAAATATATTACTGTGTAATACATCGGATCATTTAAATTTTGATTTGAATTAACTTAATTATATCATATAATTATTATATCATATAATTTTAACCTGACAGTTATATATTTAATTAAGACAGACCGCGTCGTCATTGAGTAACAACGTAAATATGCTTTTTAAAAATATAATATTTTTTTCGTCATTTATCAATGTACCACAAATAAAAATAATAAAAATATAATAATAACAAATCATAATAATTACAAACAATAATAACAAAAATTTTGACTTTATTTGTGGATTTTTCTGCTCTTTTTAATATTTGTTGATTTCCAATTAAAATCTCGAAGTAGTTTACACCGAACGAGATGAATTATTATGAAATCATAGTGATCTTCACATAATTCACTAAATTTACATAAGTCGTTTGAGATTTCTTTTGCCAAATCACTATTACCTAAATATAGTATAAAAAAAATATTGTATAAACCTAATTTGAAATTGAGACATAAATATCACTTTAAAAACTTTTAAGATATCATTAATGAAAAACTACCAACATAGATCTATAGATGGGCCTGGATACTACTTCTATAATTATATAATAAGTTTTACTTTTAAAGTAACTTTCTAACTTTGGTTTTAATTCTATAACTTAAAGAGTTGAATTGAGTGTGTAATATTTATTTTTGATCTAGGGCTGCTAACTGGTACATTATATAATATTTATTAATTCAGTACTTACCACAATCTTTTGGAAAACGGTATTATTATAAGAGACCTGGTTCTAGACGAGCACTCTTGCCACATCGTACATACACGCACACTTATTTCCACTTTGTGACATGGTCGAAAATTGATTTTATAAGACAAACTTATAACTTTAAACCAAGTCGGAGTATGGAAGTCGATAAAAATAAACACACTTTATGACGGTTAAAATTGAATATTTATCAGCGATGTAACAGCATTGTTTAATTTGATAATAATGGTATAAGTACTAAGATAACGATAAATCGTTGATAGCAATATATGGCACGTTATGGCATAGTTAATATGGCACGTTGCGCGCTCTGTTGTCAGGAATCCATTACTACTAGAATTCTGGCTCCATTTGAGACGATTTTAGTGTTTCCAATATTTAACATTGCGTGGACTATCTATGTATACTTAATCAATGGTAATATGTAATTTCTTCTTTGTATACTATATAAAATGGCTGGTCGACTTTACATCGAAATTTCCGCAGAACGAAATTCCCGTATAAAATATCCTATATAAACCCAATGAATACAATATATAAATACAATATAAACCCAATGAAGAAATAAAGAATAAACGACAAAACGACGATAAATCGACGCGAAATCGACTCAGTGATTACTGACTAGTGCGCCTATATAGTGTCGTTGTCGTTGTCGTGTTGATTAATATGATAAACCAATATAAAATTATAAAAATATTAAGAATAACTAAAAATTCAATTAAATAACCATTCGGTCTGGCTTACTCCGCGCTCCCCAGTCGTACATATCACCCATGGCGAGGTGGTACCTCTACCGACGACAGAATTGTCCCCTATTTTTTGTACAGCAGCATTATCTGTTTATTCTATAATCAATGGTAAAACGGACGCTCAACTATATTCAGTTTCAACGTCATAATAACCCCGACACCGATTTCCAATTATGGCTTGAAAAGCTAAAAAAAAAAAGAGAAAAAAAAAAAACACAAGGTACTGAAAAATCGATTTTTCTGGCGTGTTTCACATACCCTTCGCGATGACAATTCGCTCTATTCTCTCTCTTCGATTTTGGCTCGACGATTATTTAGTAGTGACGGTTTCTGCCCGAGTTTTTCCGTACGGTGGGTATTTAATATGTTAACAACGAATGTCGGCGGACGAGCACTGGGCGTTATGATACGGAAACTTTCAACCCCGTTTATACGTAAAGTATAAACGATATTTTTTTTTTTTTTAGACCCGTTAGTAAAACGTATGTACCTAGGATTTGGCGATGGCGTTTTAGCCAGTAAAAATAGGCGGAAATAAACAACCTCTTCTCGACCGACACACGTCTCCAAAACACGCATTCGGAAAATCAGATGTCCATCTGCCGCAGTATTTGGACGCGTACTTGTAAGCTCTACAAAAGCGTCCTTCGCGTCATCCGGAGCGGTGAAAGAAAGTCCAAAAAATGTCCCATTGTTTTTGCCGTCATCGACGGCAATTATTACCGTGTCCCGAGTGAATGAAAACGGCACGTTTTTAAAACTTTTTGACGTCCGGAAAAACTTCTTCTGTCGCGTCCAGCACCAATTTCCAAATCAACGTTTCGATTTTAAATAGTATCGATTCACATAGTACTTATACCAATTAAATTATACGGTTGTGGTATGTGTTTTTTAATTAAAAAAAAAAAAAAAGTATACCCCAAACACGGTTTTCATAGCCGTAAGTATGATTAATTGCAAAAAAAATTTTACGCGTGTGAGAGAATTCACTATAAACATAAAAGTTCCATAGCGAATGTATGATCTAAAATATAATTGTAAGAAGGTCTTTGTCGTCGTTCGTTTTTCTGACACAACGAAATTCGTTCATTTAGTCGTCGATATAATACGAGTATTATATGTCTTTTAGTCGAAAAAAAACACATTTCGTGTTTCCGTGATGTGATTTTTTTTTTTTGGTACGCTTAAAGACGACAATGTTGAATTGGAGAGACAAAAACCTAAACACAGTAGAGAAAGTGATTTGATTGAAGAACGTTTCACAGGAAACTATTTTATGGAATAATAGTTTCTAGATTATTGAAGTGATATAATACGAGACGAGCCTGAAAATAATTTAATAACCGTAGGGAAATAAGTGTTGAGTCTATTAAGTTGAGAAATCAAAATTAACACGAATCATCATTTGACTTTTAACTCTTTAACTTGTGGTGCAGGACTTTTTGTCCTAAGCAACAAATAAGTTTGAAAAAAAAATCAAAAAAAAATCCATATTGACCGACATAGAGTAAATATTATCACGTGCTGGGGTGTTACCACTGGGTAATTAATTCTCCAAAATCAACTTTGATGTCTCATTGTTATTTTTATTGTATTCATTTTTATTTTATCCAATTAATTTGCATATTGTTGTATAGATTCTACATAATTCAATTTTTTTAGTAAGCTCGGTTAAGTTCTACATTTGAGTGTACCTACCTATCTTATAAACAAATGATATACAATAAATTTCGTTTGGTTTTTTTTTCACATAAGGTACCGTCCTAGACATTTTTTGGTCCTACCATCTTTAAGCGACTACACTAAAAAAAAAAACCTGTTATTCGTTTACTACAATAATAAATAAAATTAACAGCTGTACAATGCCGTTCAGTGTAAATCACTTGGTTTGATTTTGAAAAATTTGAGTCTGTGTGATGTCTTCTAATATTATAAGCCGAAAAAACTATCCACGTTTAAATTTCTGTTAAATTAAATTCCTGTTTATTGTATCTAACCATGTCTTTACATGGTTATGAGATTGTCCCCACCTGCAACAATATAATTTTCTTGACATTCAGTTTAAACTT
>CM029361.1:31670833-31694370 GCA_017140985.1 Hormaphis cornu | reverse complement strand
GTTTAACATTGTTTTAATAGCTTTTCGGCAGGGAACTTCTATTACTTATAACGGGATTTTTCGTTGTATCGGTATTCGTTGTAACGAGAACTTACTGTTGTTATATTATAGTTAAATTTTTATTCGTACGGCTTCAGCGTTTGGTGAAAAAGCAATACATATTGCGTTAAAGTAACATACACGTTGATTTCCGGCCAGCCATGGTGCTTAGTAATACCTATATCTTTTTTCGCTACATTAAATTGGTAAAAAATTGTATTTAAAAGTTCAGACTTTTAAATAGTTATTAAAACGGGTCTTTCGATATGTATACGGACGATAGTTTAGAACAATTTATAAAAAAAAAAAAAGGGACTCGGTGAAAGGTGACTCTTACGAATTATGAGGAGTAACGTGTGTGTTTCGTAACGGACAGAACGACGTTTGGAAAAAAAATCGTATAAAAGAGATATCAAATTACACCTATACTTAACATTATTAACTGGTTTACAAACTCGCTTTACGTCTCGCTGTATTTTTAACATTGTATGTATCGAACGTATACGTCAACGATTTAATGATTGTCACCGTGCACCGAAAAAACAGCGTCTTAGCCCCATCGTGTATAGGTACGTTAGAGAGTAGCGTTTGACAGTTTTCAAATAATAATAATTCTTGGGTCGTCAATACGACGCGTAGATACTTAACCGTGTCTATAAAACACGGTTATCTCATCATATCGCGATAAAACGAAACACGACAGTGAAAGAGAAGAACGGATTGTTCAATCGTGGACGCAATACGATCCAATGAAGGGTATTAAAATATGATTTATTTCATGTTATTATTGGTTTTAGATCGAAGAGGAGAGCTACGTAGTAATATGTAGTAATATTCTTATGCGGTGTGTGTTTTTTTTATTTTTTATTTACCACGATAACTTCTTTAACAGTGTTCCGATTTTTAGGGTCGGTACGTCTACGGGCACGGACGGCACTTTGAGCGGCGTTACTATTACTATTACTATTATTGTTACAGTACTTGTGAGTTATTTTTCCACATAACCGCCGTTTACTACTCGGATGCATTTTTTTGGGCGCACCGGAAGTTTTTGTGTGCCAGCCTCATAGTAGAGTAGACTCGCCGCCAGCTTCTTTTATTGGGCGACTTCTGTCTTCACTTACTTCTTCACCTGTCTCTAACCGTTTTCCTCTCAAATGTTTCTTTGAGTTCAAGAACAAAAATGGTTTTTCGGACGGGGCAATAAGATCTGGGCTATAAGATGGGAGATAACGTCCCAACCAGACTTTTCCAAGAGAGCTTTTGTTGTGTCACGGGCAACGTGGGGCATAGTTTACAAACAACTTTCATTTCGTCAGCATATGCCTCGTCTTCGATTTTGGATGGCTCTGCGAAGTTTTTTCAAAATCTCGCGATACAAAGTGCTCGTACTTTTTTATTTATTGATTAATTTGTTCGCATTCGCACTGTCGTGTCTCATCTTATTATAATCGATACAGTGTTATGCAATTGGTGTTTTCAACGATCAACTGCGGTTCTAAAAATCACGTCGCGTCAGCCTGCGTCACGTCGTATCTGCACAGATAAATACAGTCGCATAGTTTTTTTTTTTTTTTTTTGAACACACACGGCCGGAACGTCGTCGAAACTGCACGTTTTGTTGCACTGTTTTGAACTAACAATAATCGATCGTCGTAGGAATTCCCGAGACGACGGATCCAGGCCTTTAGACCTGAAAGTGGACTGCTCTGTGATGATTTTTCGCCCGAATGCTTTTTTTTCTCGGATCCACCTAATAATATAAAATTATTTCCAGAGTTTAATTTATATTTTTTTTCACACGACGTATGCGTTATTACGTCGTAGGCACACGTCTAAATGAGAACGACGACGACGACGGGGTCGTCGTAGGCACAAACAAATCGCGTGCAAGCGAACGAGTCCGACGGCGATGGGTGAGGGAGGGGAGAAAGCGCGAAAGGACCAAAGACAAAGTGAGTGGCGGTGCAAGTTGATCCGCTTAGTGTATTGGGATGCACTCGCTCGCTCTCTCGAAATCCGCCCCTTCCCCCCGATCCGCCGTGTATTCCCCGTTCGACACACACACATGTATAGTATTATTATTACGTGTATACCGCGCATCAACCGTCGACGTTGCTCGTGAAAAGCGATTTTTTTTTTTTTCTGATTTTTTACCCCCTTTAAGGACGTATAGAGGATATGTATATACGTCTCTCCTCGCGTCGAGTATAAACGTCGGAAAAAAAAGGGAACGTACTTACGCGTCATTAGTGACGGCGAACGACGACGACGACGACGACCGCGGCTCGTCGTGTGTACGTCGTTTTGGGGTGCGGACGGCGGAGGGGGATGGGGGGAGAGGAAAAAAAAGGAACGAAAAAAAAAATAAAACCCCCGGTATTATTATCGTACGTATATAATATGGGGGTGAGTGGTGGGGATCGAAAGCGGGCGCGGGGGAACAGTGCGCGGTAACAGGGGAGGAACGACACCTACCATTAATATAATATCCCGAATAATAATAAAAGCAGGTAAATCGGTTCTCATCGCCGACATCACCGTTAAGGCAACCTAACCTTTTACTCGCTTTTTACCGTCGCTCAATTTTTCAACGCGTATAATTGAATATTCCGATCACGAGAAACAAAAAAAAATCCGTTTCAGGACGATCGACCATATTTTTTTTTTTTTTACAAAAGCGGTTGGTAAAATAGTCGACAGACCTAAACAAACCTGTCAACAAAGTATAAAAACTTTCGTTAAAAATAGTTTAAATTAATCCGTGATACGGATGACGGCGGCGGTACTGTCGCGTTTACGCCGTGTGCGCACCGTGTTTAACGCTGTAACGAAAATAAGACGGCGCCCGTCTTCTTTGCGCACGAAATAAATACCGTTCGGACCGTTTTACTTAATAATAATAATTTCACTTTCGAGAGGTTTTACACCGATATCATCCGGGAGGAAAAAGAGTGACACGGATATTCGTCACCGAACGTATCGCGGGTAGCCACAGTAGGCCACTCTCTCCCGCCCCGGAAAGAAATTTTTGACGGTCTGAGAGAAAAATTAAGTAACAAAAATAAAAAACAAGAGTAAAATGAAACACACGATATGATGTGTAGACTTGTCGGGCGGCGGACGTCCGGGATCCATCGACCAGACATTTAGGACGTCGTCTTGTCTGCTTCTCGGTCGGCGTTCTCGAGACAGGTTTGACTCGCTTTTGGAGTCACTGCCGGCGTAAGACCACTGTGGGATCGGTCGGCCTTATCCGCGGTGACTAACCCTTTTCTTTTTAATTTTACCCTTGAATTATTTATGAATTAACTCTTTTCTCGCCGCCGTAGCACGTCGAAAATGTGTCTTCGAAACGCGGTCGACGCGTACGACAAAAACGTGGCTGTGTGACGATCGGCTAGTGTTTAGACGCGAAAGTCGAACGTTCGTTTGAATCGGTAGTGGCTTGTCGATAAATGTTACGAGCTCTGAAGGATCTGTCCTGATGGTGTTTGGTTAAAAAAAAATATTCGATGCGGAATTCGTCGCAACGACGGTGTATGTATGGGCGGCAAAGCTCGAGTTTGCCTAGGTGTGTTTGAACACTCGAGCCGGGCCTGCGTGGACGGACTGTCCGTGGACCGTACCTCGGCCGGAGCTGCGCCGACGTCTGGCTTCGATGCGCGTGTTAGGAGGAGGTTAGGTTTGGGTTTTTGAACCTCCGAATGGAAATCGTACCGTTAAAACGCGCGGCGATTGGATAATGTTATTTGGAAACGGAAGAAAAAATAAAATTTTCTCGCTTTGTTTTCGAAGAAACCGCTGCTACTACATCTACGTGTGTACGTCGTTTACATAAAACGTCGTTTTTTGTTACACAATGCTGTGCGAGTTAGTTCGACGACGTATATTATACTATGAAATATATGTAATAAATTAAGTACATAACGGGGAAAATGAAAAAACGAAAAGGAAACTTTTTAAATTGTTTTAGTAAGTTAAAATGATTCGTATTTTTTTTTAATTCGCTCGGGTTTCGCCACTTACGTTTTCCGTATTTTCTTTTGAAATTTTATTTTTAGTAATACTTTTAGAGAAAAATAAAAATAAATAATTCACGTTAACGGAATCGAATAAGTTGTCTCGATTAGCTTTTCCAAATCAAAACTAACTTTACTTTTTAACTTGGCGTTATTTTCACAAGTCAACGCCTCGTTTACACAATATTGTGTTACGTCGAATCGTTCTTTTACGAATTCGGAGCGCGAATGCTGTGTACAATATAACGTTACCTACATATTTTTGCCGTAGGGGGATTTATCTCGTGTACGTTCTAAACGATACCGGTGTAATCGTTGATATACGAAAATAATAAGTGTACTTCTTCAGCTGCAGCAGCACACTCGTGGAACCGTAATAATGTTCGCCGAAAACAATCATCTACCACAATCATAAGCTCTAGCGACGACCGCGGATTTAAAACCCGAATGAATGAAACGTTACACAGGGTGTTTGAGATGACACGCGGATAACGTACAACTTTACGCCCAAAACGTACGACGACGAGCCAGGATGGGAAGTAGTTGGCCAGGCACTCCGAGATCTCGTGCCGTAGGAGATTCATAGGAGAGGTTTCAAAAGGAAGACTTCATTTACAAATTTATCAAAACCAAATTTAAAAGTAAAATACCAAGACAAATTTAACATGAAAAAACACCAGTTTTATTATATAAACTACCTCTGGGATAGAGTTTTGAGATGGTGACTGAGATGTTTAAATGTCGTGATTTTTGGCACTGAGATTACGATGTTGAGATGTTCCCTATCCTCTATTACATGGAGCCAAAACATCATTGTTGAACATCTCGCGGACAGATCGGATTGTCCAACGTGTGTGCTGCACTACGAAGAAAGGAAGAGCAATTGCTGAGGACTGTTTAAAAACACGGAAATAGAATACCCGGGTCACACACACAATGAGGAATAACCAAAGATCCAACCACTTGTTCCTCGAGGAAAAATAGTTGGGGTTAAGTGCTGGATATCTCGGTTAAAGATCTACTATAATATTTCGTTCATCGTTTAGAAAAACGAGCAACATTCAAACACTATTTGTTTACACTTTCCTAGCGATTGAGCGCGAACGAACAAAACATCAGGGAAATTGGTTATCGATTTAGTTTAGTACAGAGTTTATTATTAACTAGTAAGTTTCTAATATTCGATTTTTTTTCTTTTTTGTCAAATGACCAGAACGTTTCCTATGAAATAATCTACAAATCACCCCAACAGTATCGTTTGTGATCGGATTTGCCAATACTGTTGTTGTCAAATAAAACGTCGATCGGAAAGAGCGTGTTAAAACAGGTAATATATGATACGAAAAGTAACACGGAAAACATTGGTTCGTGTTTGATACGTCGGTACTTATTACACGCGTATTTTTTTTTTTAAACATTTTTTGGCAAGTTGTTGGGGAAAAAAAATTTTACATACATCGCACCAAAAAAACGTTGCCCTCCTTCGGCAGTTGTGTAAAGTTGATTTTAATTTTTATAAGTTTAATCTCGCATGAATTCCGCAAATGTTTTAAATTTTTTTTTTTCTTTAACAATCCTATTATAAACCCCAAATACTCTAGTAAAATATAATACACCACAGATAGACTATATTAAATGTACTCTAATGACTTTATACTATTCGTTATTTAACAGGGTCATTACTATAGTTATTATGGGTGCTCCGCTAGCCTCGTGTGGAGTCTTCCGTGGTAGTGGCAACTACTAAATTTGGATTAAAATCGAATTGGGATTTCGAAATTTCGATTTGATCGGCGAAAATAGTTGAGAAAAGTAACGCGATTGACTCGTAGAGATCACATACACACATACCAACGCGCCAAAAACGTTACCCTCGTTCGGCGGCTGTACTGTTGTTTTGTTACTCGAGTGTATACTCATAATAATATGTAGAATAAAAAAAACGTAGAAAATACTTTACTAGACTGTTTGTATGAAAAAATAATAAATAAATTTTTTCCGTCATTCAACGGGGCGTGAAAGTGGAGGATTTCTATTTCACTGGGAACGCTGTGTTTTAACTGAATTCGGATTAAAATCGAATATCGAAAATGTGTTGATTTCGACGACGCGTATTGATCGCGATCGATCGATCGACGCATTTAGAAAACCAATACAATATATCTGTACAAGAGAAATATCGAACGCTCGATTTTGTCGATAACGTTTCTCGGTACGGTAATAATATGGACATTTTTCGTTATTTATTTTTTTTTTTTATCTAAGCCCGCTGTGGCTTTTTAATACGGAACGTTGCTATAAATAACGCTTCACGATAAACGTACATCAAAAAAATATTAGGTCTGTACCCGACGGCGCGGAACAGAGTAAACAATATTATTTTTTTTAATATGTTTTCCACCCCGTCGTGTGACGATAAGTGAGATTTTCGTATTGGAGAGATCACCGCTGTGACTTTGCGGTCGGCGGTTAATATCACGACGCAGTATTATAATAATATCATATTATATTTATGATAGCCTGGAGTGCCAACAGCGTGTGCGCGTGGGCAATTATCGACGGTTTTTATTTTATTTAATGAACGAGCCCCCTGGAAGCATGATAATTGTACGATGTAGTATACTCGAAAATTAAAATGTCTAACAATAAATAGTATGAAATCGTACGCTGTACTCCTATAGAGGAATCGCGATGGAATCACTCAGAACTCCCGAGTTCCGTCCCAATAAAACCTTTTTTTTTTATACCGTTTCCGTCCAACGTTAAACAAAAAAAAAATAGGTCGGCAATTTCAATGTCGATGCAGAAGACAGACCCTCGATGAATAAATCTTTCCCAATTAAATCAACATCATCGGACGCAATAGTGTTATAACGTGCCAGGTTTTTCGCAAGTATTGTCGACGCCTCATTATTTTCTTCAACTTAATTAACGAGTTGCTGCTGGCGATTCAAAATTGTTCTCTTCTATTTTATCACGAATATGAAACGGACTTTCAATGTTTTGACTCTGTCGCCGTAAATTTCTGTGTTACAACCGCAAATATACATGCGAATTCGTCGGGAATCATACGCATTCATTCTTGTTCTTGTTAATGGCTTTCTTTCAATATGGTTTTCATTATACGGTAGAAATTATACTCGATTAACCGCCAAATGTCGGGTCCGGGACAATGACGGTTAACAGAAATACGATAGTACAAAACAATTTTTCAATTTCTATGGTTTCAATCCGCAGATTGGTTTGCAGCCATTTTCCCCTCTATTCTTCTCTACTGTCCGCTTTCCTTTTCATATCTTCTACGTACGAGTTGCAACCCTGGTCTTTGATTATTTGTTGAATATAATCTCGGTCTTCCCATATGGGGTTCACACCCTCTATGCTTCCTTCAACGATCAATTTTAGCAGTCCCTCGCAATATGTGGCCTATCCATTCGTTTCGTCTTCTTATTATGTTTTTCCATATTAATTTTTCTTCCGTTATCATCCTCTCCAGCACCTCTTCGTTGGTCACTCTGCGTATCCAGCTCGCTCTCAACTGCTTCTTCTTCTGTAGCACCACATTTCGAACGATTCTAGCCTTCTTCGTTTTTCCGTTGTTACTGTCCAGGTTTCACACCCATAAAGGGGGGGGGGGGCTATACTCCATTGCGTTATGAACACAACCGCCATCGTCATCGCGCTCACGGGTCTTGAAAATTTAAAATAGACAGATATAGTAGGCCATTATATTATAGTCGTAATTAGGTAAATAATTATTGTGAACTACATCGCGTTAAAAACAGAACCGACATCGTAAATCCAAGGGTGGGGGGGCCCACATCGGTTCGCTTAATGTTCAACGTGTGTGTCGTTTATTTACGATTATTTTTCAAGAGATATTTATCATCAATAAAACATGATAATACAACGGACGGAACATGGAGCTGTCGTCGGTCTTTTGGCGTGGGTCGTCATCATCGTCAACGCGGTCCGCAGTAGTACTTGTCGCCGGTCTTCTTGGCCTCTTGGCGGGGACGCCTGCCTGGTTGGTTGGTACCCTTGTTCGGCCTCGGCTTGGTCAATGCGTGAACGTCTTCATACAGGTCCATTATATAGTCATCATCCGGAAACACTATCGTAATTCCAAGGGGCATTGGATTGCGTGTAGGATCGCTTAATATGTACTATAATAATATACAGTGTGGTCGCCGTTGGTTATAGCTGAGCTGTCGTGGACCCGGAAGGAATGAGCTGCTTCCGGGTGACCGTTGCTCAATATTGAGTATGTCAGCCCCCGAATCCAGACCCCGCGACAACCTGGTCAGCACCAGTTAATTAACTCAGCGTAAATATTCCGTCTGAAATTTTTGTTTTCAATTTTTTATAGCACACAGGCGGTACTCCCAACGACCGGAGTGTCTCGGAAATCGGAATTTTTGACGAACTCGATACTGTTTTGAACATCAGTCCATCATACAATTCTCGCGAGATACGGGCAACCAGTCGACGTAACATTGACTATGTATTTCATTTTTTTTTTTTTTTAAATATTCGACACAAGATCTAAAAATATGTGCAAACCATAACTTTATTTATATTTTTGAACAGCTCTACTACATAAATTTTTATTTGTCATGATGTGTGTTTGGGCAATTATAAGTACATAATAAAGTCAATTTAAATAGACTTTTGAAAATAAAAAAGCTGTAAAAAAAATTAATTAAGTAAGTATTTCTTTTTAAAAACAAATTTATCATTTCTTTGTATTTGATATTTATTGCGTGTAAACATTTCGAGTCATTCGATCGATAAATTTTGAAAAATTTGAAAATAAACAATTTGCAAATATGCATCTCTATGAAACTTTCTGGGACGCATGTTCCGGGGGTGCCGGGGCAACAGTTCCGCTGGTGAGGGTGGTGTGCTGGGTGAGACGGAAACGACCACCCTATTTTGATGAAATTTAACGACAAGAAATTTAGTTATAAAAACTTTTTATCGCTTACTAATAACAACTAAGTAGGGCTCGGATGTTGTTGCATTTGCGACTTTTTTTTTATTGTCCGGATTCGTCGCTAAATAGGTTATATAAATTTGTTTTAAACAAGTACAAATTAATATCTAAAGATTTCAAGCGCAAATTTTTGCAATTTTTTCTATTTTATTGCAATTTTGTTGATTGTCGTCATTTTCAATACAGTTTTATGTATTTTTTTTGTTAGATTATATAGGAATTATCTATATTGATAAAAAATACCTTCTTTTTTTAAAAAAAAAACAAAAATAGTTTAAATAAAAAGTTTTAAATTTTGATAAAAATAATTGCAGGTTCATGAAAAAATAAGAAGGCCGGACAAACTACCAGATTTTTATTGAAGGGAATTCGATTTTGTACTTTTTTTATAATCTATTTATTTAAATTATACCTATCTAATTAAATTACTTTTAGTATTACTTAATAAAATTACTTTATCCATTTCATAAAATAATTCGTTAGTATTTTCTTTTTACGGTTTGATAAAAAAAAAAAACCTTTTTATTGCAATTTTGGGTTTTTTTCATATCAATAGTGCAATCAATTTTATTACATTTTTAGTGCGATAACGTCCGAGCCCTACTAATAAATAATTGTTACAATCAAATTCGGTGGGAAAAAATCCCATGTATTTCAGATGGCAGAGGTTAGGTTCGGTGAAAGGGTCGAGGCTGAACCCAAATATTTTGTTTCCCTCGAAATAATATCTATAAATTGACAGAACCAAATTGTTAATCAATACTTAAAAAACGCATAAAAAGCATAATTTACAGTGCATATTTCATTATTTTATAATTCACTCGTATACATATTATATCAAACCAGTACGTTCCTTAGTAAGAATCAAAAAGTGACAAAAGTTATTTGGAATATCTAAAATAAATCCAAGAACGAATCGTTAGGCATCCTAAACCGATAATTTTCCCGCATAATATTTTCCTGGATGCTCTTGATCATCATCCCCGCCTCAGCTTGTTCCGCGTGGTTCATTTGGGTGGGTGTTATCGTATATATATATGGTCGGTATGTGGAGCTGTCGTCGTATTCGGTTTTCTTCGGTCTTTTGGCGAGGAAAGACGTCCGTCTTGATTATTAAGTGATGCTGCCACCGATCCCTTTCGTCATCGTCGTCAACAGTCGGTCGGCAGTACTTGTCGTCGGTCTTCGGCCTCTTGGCGGGGACGCCTGCCTGGAGGGTAGTACCCTTGAGTTGACAAGATGGCTTCAGCTTTATAATTACAATATATCATTACTCGAAAGAAAGATTTGGGCAATTTTCGACGACTTTGTTTGCATTTAGTGACTCCTTTCCCGCATAATAAATATTTTCCCGGAGGCTCTCGATCAACTCGTTCCGCGTGGATTTAATAAGTGTTGTGTCGTATGAGTAATGGTATTTTGTTACGCCGCACAGTGGGCCAGATTACAAATTCAGGAGGACAAAATTATTATTATTTTTTTTTTTTACTTCAAATATACTCACCAATAAGGAAAATACAAATTTACATTTATTATTGTTTTCTAATTGACTTTAAGTAATTTTGTATGCATCTATATTTTACTAACTATGCAAGGCTACAATTATACGTAGGTATATAAAACAAAATATTTGCATTTTTTGTTTACAAGATGTAATACTTATTTAGAATAGAAAAAAAATGTATAATACACGATTATTTAATTATATGTTTTAAGTGTAACATTTTTTAAAACATTGCATGTAGTTTATTTCTTTAGGAGTACATTTACAAATATTGCAGATCTGACATGATGAACTACATAATGTATTAATTATTTTACCATCAACCATAGTAATTTCATATTAATTCATTAATTTTTTTTATTGATTTTGTCTACTTCATTTTTGGTAGTATGAACAGTTTCTTTTTGAAATAAAAATTGAATTGGCCGACAGTAACGGGTACAATAACAATAGCTTCATAAATGTTGTTTGTAGATCCGGTTAAAAGAACTAAAGAAAATAAAAATAAACTCTCATCACATTTTTCATTACTAATATTTTCAATTTCATTGTTTTCAGTTTCATTATTTTCACTTTGATCGCAGATTGTATCATTTTCAATGAACTGCCGTCGCATACCCATTTAAAATGTAAATCCAAATATTCATATCCATTTGTATCTTGATCACTTAAATTAATGCTTTCTAACAATCTTTTGGCCCGTATGATTAACTAAATGCTGTAAAGGAATAATGGCACCATAGTGTACCGTACTCATTTACTTCAATTTTATCAGGGCAACAATTAATTTTTGCTTCTTCGATTTCGTTGTAAGAAGGATACATATTTGCATCACGTTGCTTTGATCCATTTCTTAGCATTGAGTAGCTAAACTTTGTTATTTTTGCGTCAATTATCTAAGCCAATGCTTCATGTGCTGTGATATAAGGTGTGATTTAAAACTATTGTGATAAGAGTGTTTTATTTTTAAGGCACGTTTTGGTGAAAACTCTATACCTTGTTTCAGTAGGTCAGTAGCTGCTGCTCCTCGATTTCCATCAGAATATAATATGCTGTTTTAGTCGCATAAATAAGTTCATCTTTCATCAGTCAACAGGGATTTCACTTTTCGTCTTTTTGATGATCTATCAGAACTACTAACTACTAGATTTAAGTGGTCTTCCAACGCTACAATTGGCCTTAGATTCTGAACATCGAACTCCGAAAGTTGACGCGTCACAAAATAATTCACGTGGTGGTAAAGCAATTTTAAAATTCAAAATCAACCAGTTTTCGTTATAATTTCTATAAACACGTTTAAAGTTCGTTTTACCTATTTCTTATTTAATGAACTGCTACAGTAACCTGCTGTTTGGTTTTTCATAATTGTATCGTCGTAGTCTTCATCTAATGTAATTGTAGTCCGGTATTTTACATTTTACAAATTTAAGTGGTGTTTTTTTCTAAGAACGCCGGATTTAATATTGCTTTCAAGGGTGGAATTACAACATCCGGCATATTACGTCCGCCCTCGGCTTCGCCGGCATTTTGTTCGGATCACGAAATTCGCTATCACTGTGCTTGTGTGATGATGATACACATCTCCGCGGGTCCGCTAGTTCCACACGACGAGTGTTTCTTCTTTAAGTTTTTCAATAACCGTTCGCGGCTTGTTTTCGTAGATTTTTGACGTCGTGCCAGAGGAAAACAGAAGAAACAGCCAAAAAGGAGAACACCGGGCAAATGAAATCCGGCGTTCTTCATGAAACACCCCCTATACGCACTTTGAAAAGTGTTTGCGTTTTCGTTATTTTTTCGTCGAAATTTTCGACCGGACCCGCGTTTACCTAACCGGCCGATAATTTAACAGCCGATATCGACGCGTTTTTGCACCGTATAATTAATAATACGCGCGGGGTGGTGTTGTTTGCGATCCAATCTGCTAAAATATATTATTATATCTCTATAATGTATGTGTTGTTTGTTGTGCGATTCATAAACACAATAAGTATAATACACACACACGCGCGTATACAAAATAGCCGCGAAATGTGAGCGCGCATAGCATTGTTGTTATTTTATATATACAACGACGATAAATAATAATAATACGACGACGACACGCGGCGGTGGTGGTGGTGGACTGTCGTCGACCGTGTTTGGGGTACGTTTTTATTGTACACGTGATATAAAATAATAATATGATACAATAAAATATTAGCCGTTTGTACTCGTATTATACAGGGTGTATAATCGGGCGCGATTTCTGTTGAAACAACAACTACGGAAAGCGACTAAAAAGTACTCTCAAAGTACACACATTATGTAGGTTCGCCCGAGCGTTTTCCGTTGGTCCGCGCCGCAACAACGTGTGCCGCGTAAAAAGCGTTTTATTCCGCCTAAATCGCGCTAAACGTGGAATTTTTTTAATTTTAAGACGTGCCGCTAGAACGAATATTCTGAATAATTGTTTCCGAAACCGTGTATGACGACGATTTCTCGAAATATTCCAAGGCAAGCCGCCTGATTTGACGGCCTGTGTGTTTTTTTTTCCGCGGGGGACACATTCTGCAAAACGTCCGTGAACGGTCATCCGCCGTTTTTCAAAGACGCCTCGACGACGAGCGCTCGAGACGGACGCCGTTTTGCGAAATCTTAAAAAACAAACTAACACTTGCTACGTGTACTCTCAGGTTGTACAAGTGTTGGAAACATACACACAAATTGTCGGTTTTTTATAGTTGATTCGAAATCGCCCGATTCACCCTGTATACATACGTATTATTATTATTATTGTGTACATAAACTGACGGGCGATGTAACTGACTGCCGTCCAAATTATTGTATACGTAATATATACGTTACGGGGTTTGCGCGATGAGGGTTGATGCGGGGCGTCGTGATGTGCGAGGGGGACGTTCGTAAAACTCGAAAAGTGGGCATTGTCGTAGTTAGTATAACTCGTCAGTAACGGATGTAGAGCGCAAAAGTCGTTTCTATGAAATCATTTTACCGCACGTGCGTTAATTTTTATTTTTCAGAGCTCGTTTTAGACTCTGTTTTCGTTGCGTTTTGAAGTTATTCTGGTCTTTAAACATTTTCGAAGTACCGTGACGAAAAAACTTTATAAAAATAACACCGAGAAACATGCGCAACACGGCGAAATATGCGGTAAAATGTTTTGGAAGGATCTTGAAGAATTTATATATAATCATCGATTCTCAGTCACGCGGGTTGTTCGCGAAGGATTTTCGACCGTCCACCGAAGCCGTAGTTGTTAACTTATTACGCGGATTCGTACGCGATCGCGTTGTGAGAGCACTCCGGTTTATCGCGAGATATGCTAAGTGAGCACAACATTTTTTTTCTTGGCGCAGCAAAATTTATGTCTAAGAAAAAAAAGTGTTAGAAAACGCGGAAATTTCCATTGGGACGACATACTATAGTGTCGACTATTTTCTCAACGCGTTTTTTTTTTCTTCTTCTAACACGTCCTCCTTCCACGAGAGACGTGAATTCCAAACTAGCGTTTTCAATAAACTCATCTGCATCACTAAATACGACGTTTCGTAAAGCTTCGTCAGTTCTTCATACTTGCTTTGTAGCAAGAGTAGAAGAAATATCACACACAGCCTCTTCTTCGCACACAATATTCGGTTAGGTAAAACGGTTAAAATTCTTTTGAAAGTGTGCTGTGCAATCACAAACTATTGTAATGTTTCAACAACAGCTGAAAAAGTTTTTATCCATAGCTGCTTTACGTGACGTCCATCTCGTAGTTGGACACCCCCTTCAATCTACGTATATCTCATGCTACCCACCCAGAAGAAGTGAAGTCGTATATCTCAAGATTTCCAAGTCCATGGCATTTGTACGGTCCGAGACGACGGGGTTAAGTCGACGACTCCAAATGACGATATTGCTTGTGGATTTTCTTGAAGAATGAAGCTCTCACCTCTCATGTCCAACTGTGAATGGATAGTCCGTGAAAACTTCTGTGTCGCAGAGATTTTTTTCCCGTGATTTTTGGTGTGTCCTCTACTAAGGAGCCGTCCATTTGTTTCCGACGTATATCTACACAATATCCAAACTTAAATCGCCCTTTACGTGACGCGTTTATTCGCGTACCTGTGTTTAAAAAATAGTGTGAAATATTATTATTGTTTTTTTTCCGTCGACGTAAAAAACAGACAGACATTCACGCGCGTACAGAAAAAAAGCGCGATATTTTGCCCCTAATGGTCCCGCTCCGTGTTCCGGAACACTATACCCAGCCTCGCTCGGAACCGCACGGCGTCTCGGTCGCGCGACACCCGTCGCCGCGGGCCGCTGGCAGCAGCTCTTTCGCTGTTGTTGCGGCCGGCTCGTTGTGTTTACGTTCGTCGTTTGTTTGGTCTGGTTAATTGAACCGTGTGTGTGTGCGGGGCGAAAAAAATACACCGAAAATAAAAAACAAATAAACGCGCCGCGCACGTGCCGAGCCCCCGAGCCAGCCAGCAGGAGTGGTGTTGTGTCCGCCGCCAAAGTGGTCGTGGTGGAGACGCGGCGGCGCCGCTCGCTCGCCTCTCGGTGAGTGCGAACCGATGTCGCGCTCCGCCGCGGAACGCTCCGAACAAACAAACAACGAGGACAAACAAACACACGTCACCTCCGACCACCCCATGCAGAAACCGCGAACGGTTTTGAAACAAAAACGCGCGACGAAAGTGACGACGGCGAGGCAAAAAAACACGCGTTTCGTGTTCACGGTTTCGAGGGTGGTTTTTTTTTCCGGTGTGGTCCGCGTGGGAAACGGTTCCAGATGATCATCTATCTCGGTTGAGATTGTGCGCCCTCGCGCGTTTGTCTTAACGCGGTTCCGTTTTTCCGACGTGTGAAAACGTCGCGATTTTCGTCACGGTCGACGTATCTAAAAGAAAAAAAAAATAGTCGGAAACAACACACACTCCGCCGCCGCCGTCGTTTTGGGACTGTTTATGTGCGAAAACGACGAGCGAGCAGTTGTCCATAATAATACGTAAAAACGCGATATTTCCATGCCGCGTTAAAAAAACTATCGAGAGAATCGAAAAATCCATCATCCTCGTCATCCATAATTCGCAATAAAAGAAAAGGTACCGGCGTTTCCGGCGTAGAAATTTTCGTTAACTAAACGGCGACCGTGTTATTACTATTTTTTTTATCGACGAGCCAAAGAACTGACACAACAAGCGTGTAATAATACCATGATGTGGTTTCGTAGCACTGATCGCCATGATCAGCGATTGTACTATATTTTTCCCGGATAAATCGAAAATCGTTTGAGGAATTCGCGCGCGTTTCATCTTGTTTACTAAAAACCACCGGCAACGCCCCGCGAACCGTCCAAAATTAATTTTCCGATTTCTCCATTTGTTCTAGACGCGCGTTTATCGATTTCGTCGTCGCGAATCAAAAAAAAAATTAAAGCGAAAGAAACGTGACGATCTCCGTAATTGTGTGTGACGGTCGGATAAATCCTGAATGGTTTTTGTCGAATTCGCGGTTTCGTAGATATCTAATCGCGTCCTTTCATTCGTCCCGCACAAGTGTCGGATAAAACAAAATCTTTGTAACTACCTGCTTTTACTTCAGTGCTGAGAGAAAAGTCTTACACACGCCAATATTAAGTAAAAACGGGGGTTTTTTTTTTTCACATTCCAAATTCGGAGCAACAAAACTCTTCTGGATCACCGGCTGTTATCGTCCGAGTATCCGCGATTCGACCATAATCTGTCGGATTCCGTTGATTGGGACAACAGTGGATAAAACGTATATTCTGCGTCTTCGGGACATATCATCAAATTGAAACACGTGCCCCTCACGCCCCTCAGCAGCAGTTGTGTATAAAACTGGTAACACTTTTTTATAAACACACACGTACCCCGAACATCGTCGTCCGTTATTTGTCCGTTATTTATATGTATTACGCGTGGGTGTAACAAGGGCGTTTAAACCGACTCGTCAAGAACTCAGATGTAAAAAATATAATCGTACACACCTGCGCGTCGACCAAAAAATATGGACAAGTTGTTGTTGCGCTACACCGACGCGGCGTCTTCTTTGCCCACACGCTCGGAACCCAAAACGGCGGTCGCGCGGCCTCGGGCAATCGATACACGACACACCCGCCGCCGCCGCCGCACGCCCCGGGTTTGTTGTTTCGCGCGTGACCGCGGTTCAAAACGGTCGCGCGCGCCCGGTTACCCCGACCGTTCGTTTCGCGGGACCGCCGCCGGCGACGATCGCACGCGCGCGCCTCGTGTGTTCGGTCGGTCGTGTGTAAACAACACGCCGCGGCCGTCTCGTTGACTCGTCGAAACACCACCAACCACTTGACGACTCCGCCGCGGGCGCTACGACGCGTGTGCAGCGTCGTCATCGCACGCCGTTAACTGTTTTTTTTTTTTTTAAAGTCAGTATTTTCGAACCCTCTGGACACTCGTAGCGAGTGTAGGAATTGAAAAAAATGAGAGAGACTATAAGCGATGGTAATAAGTACAGCAGGCGTCTCTGGCTTCTCGCATACGAGAAATATATAGCGGGGCAAGAGAATGCTCGATTTCGTCCCGCAAGAGAAGAACCCCACTTGGGTGCTAGTTCGAAATTGTTGTTTGTGAAATCGTACATCTCGATCAAAATTTTACTGTTGACGACCGCTATACTTCTCGTTATATTCAAAGAACTTTTTCAAAAAGAATCCTCTAACGACGTATTCCAATTGCACGGTTTAATAGATTTTATGGAGGTATTTTAAAAAGCAAGGAAACAGGAGAAACTTTATACTAATATAGTTTGACAGTAAATAGCAAATGAAGAATTGATACACGATGACAAGTAACATTATCAATTATTTTTTTTACTGTACAATAATAATAAAAAAAAAAAAATTCGTTTAAAATATATCGCCTCCTCCTCGTGAATACGGTGTCAGGCGCAGGTCCAGGAATATTTTTTTACGTGGGCCCATTACCACAAATTTTTGAAAACTTATGAGCCGTATTGGACATCTATTTCTCCAAAAATGACACATAACCTCTTGACCCCGCTTTTTAAAACAAACTATAACAAACGTGTATTAAATAAAAACTCGAATTTCGTTTAAAAATAAAATGTCGACGGTGCTTATTAGAAGTTTGGGTGGGCAGCATAGGCGCAATTTGAGTTTTTCAACTAGGGGGTCTGAACTAATTCTAGCAAAAGCCCATTAAAAAAAAAAAAAAAACTTTTTTTATCTAAAATGTATAATAATAAATCAGTAAAGTTAATTATTTCAATGTTAACATAAATTTATGATCCGTTTTTACAAATTCATTTAGTAAAGTATCAACACACAAATTATTTTTGATATATCTCTTTCAATATTTAATAAAGATAAGTTACTAAATCTATCTTGCAACATTGAATTACGAAGCCATGTTTTTATTCGTCTCGTAGCTGAAAACGATCGCTCACAAGAAGAAGAGCTAACTGGAATAGTGAGAGCTACTTTTAAAAGTTTATATAAAGTAGGATAACCATTAGTCACCATTAGCTACTAACTTGGGAATTCTATGTCAGGAGAATGTGATTCTTGGAGATAGTGCTTATCCTTGCTTACGCAATCTTATTACACCATTCAAGGATAATGGTAGATTGAGCCGTCAACAAATTAACTTCAACAAAACACTATCATCATGTCGGTACGTTATTGAACATTGTTTTGGTTTGCTCAAGCAGAAGTTTAGGCAACTTTACCACTGCAAGCTGCGCAAAATTGAGCATATAGTGCATTTCATCAGAGCTTGTTGTGTATTGCATAATTTGGCAATTGACAATGAATTTCAAATAATAATTGAAAATGAGGATGAAATTAATAATGATGATGACATTCAACTGGATGATGACA
Organism: Hormaphis cornu; assembly: GCA_017140985.1. Taxonomy (NCBI): domain Eukaryota; kingdom Metazoa; phylum Arthropoda; class Insecta; order Hemiptera; family Hormaphididae; genus Hormaphis; species Hormaphis cornu. The sequence continues at coordinate 31,675,924 of CM029361.1, read as the reverse complement.
ATGTTGAAGGAGACATCCCCGAAGGAACAACCTACAGAAACTATTTAATGCAAAGAATGTTTCCATAAAACAACAGTTTAATTTGTATGTTTTTTGTGTGTAGTTTTATTTATTTTATTAAGTAAAAGTCTAATAATTTAGAATGTTTAATCAAAAATTAAGAAATATTACATAACATTATATTTAAATTTGAGAATCTTTATTTCTTTCCTTGATTGTGGTTACAAATATTTAAACAATTTCATTAAAATTTACCATATACATTTTTTATACATTTTATATCATTTAAAAAAACAAATTCAGTCTGAATAATAATAAAATAAACCTCAAACACATTTCTTTGTGTACAAAACAAACTTATTAATACATAAAAAATATTTAAAAAAACAAAGTCAGTCTGAATAATAATAATAAAAATATTAAAAATAACAATAAAAACCTTTAACACATTTTCATCAGTTTTATGTAACTTGAATATTATGGTTCATATAGGAAAGTTCACAAATGCAATTGTAATTGCAACATCAGTCAGTATCGGGTAGTTACAATTACAGTATTATTGCAGCCGTTATAAAAATACACATTAAAATGTAAAATTAATTTTTCCCAATTTTTGAGATGCAAATCGATTTAGAATACGTTGATATCACAATTGTATTAATACTAATTACTCAGTGCCCGCTAGAGCGCTCTCGTTTTCATCCGTTACACGGTTTCCGTGACACGTCGAGACCCCCCCTCGCACACGACGTACCTACACCACGTAACATTTTAACATTCTCGCGAAAACTTTCGGGCCCTACTACGCCGCACCTGCAAGACGTGCGCCGCCACCAGAATCCGCCCCCGTCCACCGCCGTCCCACGCCACCGCGGCTAAAGTTCCGTCCCTCGCGCGTGTTCGCCCACCGCGCCACGGTTTCCCGGAAAACCGTTGTTCGCACGTCCCGACCAACCCTCCGCCGCCGCGGTCCCTGCCCCGCAGGCGCGCACCATGATAACGCACGCCGCGCGAGGGATGGCGAAAACGTTCGTCACAGGGTGTTCGTCACCGTGGTTGAGAGACCCGCGAAAAGCGTACGTACACGCGTTCTTGCGATGGAGTTGTTCCGTCCCGAAAGTGTTCGCGGCGGACGGGGCGAAACTTGTACGAGGGCCATTCCAAAATCAACCTTCGGTTTGAAATTACACGCGTGCGCTTTGGTGACGTGGATGTCCTCGCGACCGGTACCTCCACGACGACGTGCCCGAGTTTCGTCCGGTATATCCGTCCCCGATAATTGCCGTTTTATAAACGCGCGGAGAACACAGTTTATCGCAGTATATGCGGCGCGCAGTCGTTCGTTCTTTTTTGCAAGCCGAATGACGAAATAATTGCGCGGCTCAAACTCGTGTTGAGCGAATGATCGGGGTACGGTAGGTACGTGTGTGTGTGTGTGATTGGTGAACGGGGACGCGCAAACGATCGTACTGCCCCGAATACGTCGTGGTTTGACCGGGTCGATCGGTTTGTTCGAGAAAACGGGCGTTGTTTTTCCGACTGTTTCCGAACTTGCGACAAGATTTTCCGAAATTACTAATAATCGCGTGTCTGAAAGCTTGCGTGTGGCCCTACGGGGTCCCAAAACAGCTCAAGACCCGACGTACCAATAGGTACGATGGTAAAAAAAAACGAATAGTCTTGCCAAGGTTTAGCCGGTCAAAGCTTGGTAAATTTATTCCGAATTATAAAAAATGAGTACACCGAGAGTCACACGAATTCGGAAACGCCCAGTTTCCTCGAGGGGAGAATTAAGAAGAGGTTAGAAGGTTTGGAGGTTGAATTTTGAAAAACCCTAACTCGGTGCTCGTTGTATACATACATACGTATTATGTCTGCGCCAATTTTCAAGTCTCCAGACCCCCAGCGGTACGGGCTGAGCATTATGATCGATGTATAAAATATGTCGCAGCCCATTTTCTTCACCCCCTTAGAGGTCGAATTTTGAAAAATCCTTTTTGCGCCCCTACATACATGCTTAAGGTACTTCTGTACGGAATTTCGGGTCTCTGGACCCCCAGCGGTTTGGTCTAGCTGGCGTTGATGAGCGAATAGGGGCGGTCTCCTCCTATATTATACATAGGTACGTTATATGCTTAAAATTATAATTTTTTTTTTTTTTGTTATCTTGAGACTTGTGTCGCCGCAACCGCTGTTTCTCTTTTTCCCGCTTATCTTTCCATTGCTTCGTGTATAACTCGGTAATAGCTTCTTCGTACTTCCTAGATTCGTGTCTCTTCGTCGTCCTCTCTTTCCATTTATCTTCGCCGCCGTAATATTCGTAATGAACGCGGTGTTGCGTCGCGTAACGTGTCCGAAAAACTTGAATTTCATTGTTTTTTTTTTTTTTATTTCCTTTGTTACTTGTCATTTTGATGATTTTCCTGATAAACTCGTATAACATTTCCTTGTCCGACTTATCTTCATTGTTTAACGCGGCGTCTAAAACAGCTATCGAACACGTACAAATTAACTTTTGGGAATCAAAATATGTTTAAGTATTCATAGTTAAAAATGTACACCAATTTCAATTACAACAGTGCGCCTAAAGACCGGTTATTCTCATTCGAGCAAATTTATCAACAGGTAAATTAATATTTCTGTGCACGCGCTACAAAGCTGAGTGGCCGTCAATCTGTTTTGACACGTTCTTGACCGTACGCGTTTTCCTCTTTGCCCCCTCAAATACGCCCTTCCTGCAGCAGGGATTAAAAGCTCAAAGATTCAACGTGTGCAGCGTTTCCTACGCGACAATACCTACGTAATGTCTGCAGTACAAGTCGGCGCAGAGAAATCGGAAATCTAATTGCGAGACGGACATTTTCGTGTTCTGAAGGTACTTTGTTTGAGAAAAAAATCGTCTATAAACTTGTAAATTAAAAACAATTTTCAGTCCTGTGAGTTGCCACAAGTCTGGAAAATCTGAAAACGACTGGGAACTCGTGGAAATGTCTGGGGATTTGTAGTGTTAGAACCAGTATAGTTAAGACTGTGTGTTGTAGTTAGAAATTTTAAACATATTGGAGATATTTATAACGCTTGGGGGAAAACGAATGTTGCGTGTGTTGAAATTGACCTATATGACTACTTTCTTTTTTTTTTTTTTTTTTTGCGAAATTTTTGTGAAACAAAGATTTATTCTTTATAAATGTGTTTTGTTTTTTTTTTTTTACGGCTGGGAAAACGTTTAATAATAATCTGGAAAACGTGGAAAAATCAGGAAATTTAAAATATTGTGACAACCGTGATAGTGAAAAGAAGAAAATGAAGACATTGATTCCATCAAAAATAAATGTCTTTACTCGTCTTTACAATAGTTTTTTTTTAAAATTTTATGTACAAATAAAAATGTTCGACAGGTAACGAATTATTATTTTTAATTTAGCGTTGTTAATTTTTTTTTTTATAGAACATTAACTGTTGTAACAAAGACGCGATAAATTGTTTTCAATCGAGTGCATTTGAGTGCACATTATTACCGGTCTATACTGGGATAACATTGGAGTGGTCCTTTTGGACGCGTCGTGTATCAATTCGCATCGTTTCTGGATTATGTAATTGTTTTAAACTCAATTGGGAATCGTTCCTCTCTACACAGCACTGCTAATCACTTAAAAATCCTTCTCTAAAATTTAATAAACCTAATAGTATTCGTTCATAATCGGTTCTCTATTGTCCTCGCTGTGTTCTACAGTACGGACAGAGTTCACCCCCCGCAATCAATAAACTAGGGATGGGTCGAACTGGAGTTTTCACAAACTCGAATCCGAACTCGTTGGTATTTCGAACTATTTTCGATCTTATGAACTTTAAAGAATTAAAAGTTAAAACTTTTCGACTAATTGAAACGGTTGGTTATCTACGCGAATCATTTTTGCAATTTTGGTTGTAATATTTTTTGCACGAACATCACCAGGCTTAAATTTATTTTCGCGGTCATAAAAAGCATTAATTGAGTGGTACTCGTTTTTAACTTATTTTCTACGTTGAAACTTGAAACAGTTGCAATACTAAGAACTAGCACAGAAATAGTTTGATGGAATGAAACTGAGGTTGCGAAAATGATAAACTTTGCATTGGAGAAGGGTGATCAATTCGTTGATCACTTCAGTTATTTCTCTAGAATTATTATTTTTATTGTTTTTTTCTCGAGATCGAAATATATAAATTTATCCGTCTTATGTTGAGTTCTTAAACGGCGAGAAAGTGGTGTTGTTGTATGAGATGCACCTCTACTAATATTTTTATGACAACATTTGCAAACAGCGAATCATTTTCATTTACTAAAAAATGGTTCCACACATACGAAGCCGTGTTAAAACAAAACTAAAAAGAAAAACTACCAAGTACTAATGTGTGAGAAACGTTATAAGTAAATAACGAATAAACTGTCAGTTTATCACTTAATTAGAGTTCGTTAATGTTATTATCTATCAGGATTTAAAAAATTTACAGTGCCCTACACGTACGAGAAAGAAAATTATTATCTGGCCGACCCACTCGTTGTTTTTCGAACGTATCAAATTGTGTTATGCTCGACGAACTTGCATTTTTCTCGAGACCGTTCGAACCGTTTATGTAGTGTTCGAGAACACCCATCCTCAAATAAAACATGTACACGCGGACAATGTGACGAATCGCAGTATTATTGGTCATCCACCTTGGCGAAAGTCTGGGGTCAAAACGGGCTGCGAACACAATAATTGATCGGATTTATTTTTCTCGTTATTATCGTTTTGTAACGAGCTGTATTATTATTTATGTACCTTATTACGGAACGCATAATATTTTCTCGCTAACGGGAGCGTCATTGATCAAAAATATATAATAAAAAAAAAACCCAATTTTCCTTTTTTTCCTTAATCAGTTATGAAAATTTTAAGGCGAGAGTCCCTGGCCACCGACAACTCAAAAACTTAACTACAAAACGCCCTTTTTTGTTGAAATTTTTTCAGGCGGAGTCGCGATCTAAACGAATAATTGTTATTATTCACATATATTATGACAGGGGTGGTGAACCTTTTTTGGGTCAAGTGCCAAAATTTAAAATCA
>CM029361.1:31652936-31670433 GCA_017140985.1 Hormaphis cornu | reverse complement strand
AACCTTTTTTGGGTCAAGTGCCAAAATTTAAAATCAAGTTTTTTGAAGATGTTCGCGTAGCAAAAAAAAAAAAAAAATGAATTTTACTAAGTAAGATGAAAAGAAAAAGCATGCAATAATTAGATACATTTTATTAGGTATATAATTTAATAAATAAATAGTATATATATACGTAAAGTTTTATTTCATTTATTAATGTGATTTCTGTTGTTGTTTTTTAGAAGATAACATTTTAATATCTGGAGTATAGTTGGTAGTTTTTAGTGAAACACAAGCAGCACTAGTTTCATCGATTAATGTATTTCTCTGCTTCGTTTTTATTAAATTCATTATGGAGAATAAACTTTTACAAGCATAAGTTGACGAAAAAATTGATAGGATAGATTGAGCAACTTTTTTTAATGTATTAAATGTGTTTGGAACTTCGTTATCGAATGTTGGGTACTTTGTACTTCTATCGTAGCAATAAGAGTACAATAAGAGTATAAATATTTTTTACTATAACATTTATAATCACATTTTATTTTACAAACTTATAAATTTGATTCTTAAAATTTCTCATACTAAAGTTTTAAAATATAATATTTTTTTTTTTTAAGATAAATAATATTTGCGTGCCACTGAAATTTGGTCAACGTGCCACTTGTGGTTAGGTTCGCCACCCCTGTATTATGATGTCGCCACTTACCCAAAGGCCCCTGTAATTTTATGGCGATCGCGTTTTATACGCGTACGGTAAAAATTACGGCGCCGTTGACGAAAGAGCGAGATCGAATTCTTCACCTGCGTAGAGACCGACCGCGTTCCACAACGACGACGACACAGGTCTGTGGCACCGTACTCGAAATTTCAAAAAAAAATAATCAAGTTGGATCGCGCTACGGTTTGTGCCACGGCTTTTATCGTTCGCACCGACTGCATAAAAAATGCATAAAATTTCTACGGTGCCGGGTGCTCGCACCCCAACGTGTTTTAACAACGAATCAGGGATTTTGCGCGGTGCCCGGACCGTGCGACAGTTATTTCGTATGTACCGGTTCTTAAAAAAAAAATTTATAAGCATTTCCGGGGGTGCCGAAGACACACACATGCCCGCGACCCCGCTTTTACTTTTTTTTTTTAAAAATCATCGCCCTCGCTCGCTCGTTCGTGCCCGGATCGTACCGCGATTTTTTTCGTCGGCACCGGGGTGAAAACGTGTCAAAATCACGGGGGCGACCTCTCAAAAAGGTAAGGTCGCTTTTGCCGCGGCGTCGTAAAACACCCTGTGTCGTCGTCGTCGTTACCCGCCCGCGAAACAAGCGCGCGCGCGTGACGGTGTCGGGGTCGCCGCCGTGGGGGTAAGAAGTACGGGGGGTGGTTTGCGGGAAAGAAGGGGGTCGATGCGACGGCGTTATCGAATATATAAAACGCGCGCGCGCGCGCGGCTTAAAACCTCCGCCGACGACGACGCGTTTCGCGCGTGCATCATGTGAAAACGCCCAGCTGAGAGCAATCCGCGCCCCCCGTCCGGTCGAATCCACGACGCCAGTAGTAGGTAGGTATTACGCGAGACGGCGTTTTCTTCGGGGATGAAAAAAAAAAAAACGCCAAAATCGCGTGGACGTCGTGTGTAAGTTTTGGGGGTGGGTCCACCGTTGTTTCGGCCAGCGGTGGTGACACTCTTCTGCGGTCCGATCAGCGAAACACGTCCTGCTGGAACGTTTACGACGAAACTTTTCGCGAACGTTTTGTTGTGCGTAGTAGTTTTCTACGGTAGGAGTACGCGATTCCCGCGGTGGCGTGTAGAGTGGACGGAAAAGAAGAAGGGGGGGCCCCGGGGCAGTAAGTGAATTTATGCGCCCCAACTTGTTCTGTCCGTGGCGCGTAGGTTAACTAACGGGCCCTACACGCAGAACTATAGCGAATTTCAGATCATAACGTTATTTCGAATGCGAATATATACTAGAGTACCGTAGTTAATGTAAAAATAAACAAACAGATGTGTGTAATGAACGTGTACAAGATGCGCGAGAAATCCATTAAATTACCATAAAAATTATATTGTTATCATACCGTTTTCATCAAATTTACAATCTCTCACGAGCGTTAACGTGTTCGATCCATCGCTTCACATGAATCCAATTTTGAAGCAGCTTTCGACTGCGATCAATGGTTTACATTAGATAATGTACAAGTATCGATCGTGTACTGTATTTCTTAAATAATTTTTGATTACTTTCAGTTTGCTGAAGGATCTCGGCTCCTGCGGAAGTTACAGGGGAACGGTTTAAAGTAATAACATTTCCACGAACACTTTCTGTTATACATCACATTCAAGTACTCTCCGAATTTGGTTGTATAATAATGTTCCCGCTAAACGCCTCAGTTGATTCAGGTGGAATTAAAGAGATGAACTGGACCGAGAAATTTGGTCCTATCACATTTTTGAAACTGATCGCATTTCTGTAACAAAGTTTCTACGTCCATGCCGAGTAATATTTTCGGAGTCAGATATTCTGCTGACTTTACTCTCTCGTAAACCGCGTTACCGATTGTCTGATAATTGTATCCAATGTTATAATAAACTTCCCTGTTACCGAATCTCGGTAGTCGGAAGCAGCTAATTCGTCAAAATGTTTTCTGCCTTGCAGCCGTTTTACTTCAAAAAGAGGACCAACATTTTCTTGCGATTTCCGTGGCTTTAATGTGAAAGAATTCAAAGTCATTTCTGTACATTTTTAATCTGTCCAAAACTTGTCTTCGAAAACAATTTCCAAAAGTATTATTATCCATTTTAAAATACTGTCTGTGAATCTCAACGCGCGAATCTCGAACATTCACTACGACCATAAAATACATCAAAAATTATTTTAAGGAAGGGTTTTCAAGAACTTTCCACGAATATTGGAGGCCCCAGCTTTGCCCGATAGCTACGTCACTGGTGGGTACGATGGTAAATTTTCGATAAGAATTCCGAGAACGTTTGTTATTGCGGAGGAACAACCGGTGTGTGTTTGTACGCGATTTTAACGAAATCTGCCAATGTATCCGGTAGATTGAAAGAAAAAAGCGCGTCTTGTAAAAAACAGTTATTCTCTTTGGCCGGAATGCGCAGCCGGTTCCGAGGGGATCTTTTAAAAATAAAAATTGCAAAAAAAAGGTGGTTGAAAGATAACAACTCGGCCGATCAGTCGTCATTAGCGCCGTCGCAAAACCAAAAAATAAATTGAAAACGCGTTTGAATTGAAAGAGACGAAAAAGTTGACGCGACGGCGAGTGTTCATCGGATTTAATTCGGTCGAAAATTGGGTTAAAGCGGATCATATCGTCGGGCCATATCGCTGCGGTGCGCGATATTATTGTTTAGCCCCATCGTAGTAGTACCCGGAAACGACGACGCACAGTGGTGTTTATCGGACGAGCGAGTGGCGGCCGTGGTAGCATAATTTTACAACTCCCCGGGGCCGACGACCGTTGTGTCCAAACAACAATATTATTTATCCGTTTTCGCCGCGTGTCTCGTGTTGTTTTTGTAAATATCAACGAAGACTCTTATAATTATGACGTACAATTTTTTTTTAATAAGTAATTATTTCCAAACGTCAGTCGATGAAACTTTAGATTTGGAATGTATAATATACTTTCATTCACGGACGACGTGTAAGGAGTTAGAGTAAGAGAGTAGGAGTAAGAGAGGTGCACGAATTTCTGAAAAATGACGTACCGCGTCGTTTTACCCCCGAGGTTCGGGTTAAACTCGGCACGCTGACTATCTAATACGTTTATAACAACAGTTAATAAAAAAGTAACGGTGTTCGGTCTTAAAATTGCTCATCTTAAAACCACTGTTGACTGTATGAGGAAAAAAAAAACCACAGGTAACTTCTTCGTGCCTGTAACAGATTAACGAGTAAATAAAACAAAAGCGTCAATCTTCGAATTTTTTAACTTTTATTTCAAGTTCCGCAATGGAAGCCGACCGAGGCCACATGCGTGTTTGCTCTTGTCGATATTACTTACGTAAATTTACTTGCTAACGAGTTTATTATTGCATACATTTTATAATCGCACGCATTCTCGCAAATGTGCATAAAATTTCCGTTCTAAAATTAAAATTTGAGCACTTGTTTGTACTAAATTTAATAAACCCGAAATCACAAAAATGATACACTTTTTATTGCGTATACGTATTTCAACAACTATGTTGTCATCTTCAGCGCGAATCAACGACTGTTCAATCGTTTTTGTGATTTCGGGTTTATTAAATTTAGTAAATTTCCGTTCGTTTTTATATTTTATTTTAATTAGTCGTGTCATTAAATAACGTTGATCAGCCACGCAATACTCCGAGTGCTGTCCCTTGTACACGAAGGCCGTCGCCTGACGGTTTTTGATACGCTATTTAAGTGATAGTCGTAACAATGATGAACAATAACAAATCTGCCACTATGACTTGGGTCACAATAAGCACGAAAAACAAAATACCTAACAGTAATTCAACACCGAGAGCTCGACGTCGAACTGGACGTTACAAAAAACGCGTTGCAGCTGCAATTATAGTGCGTAGTGTGATTAGAAAAAAAAAAAACAGGAAATAAAAACGAAGAGGTCATGGGTTGGAAATTGATAGGTTTTTTGCTTGTCCCACGCAACATCATCGCGAACATTGTACAAATAATTAAAAGAAAATATACAAAACAAAACGATATGGAAAACACTGTGTTTATAAGTAAATAAATAAATAAATTAAATGATTCCACGCGCTGCTCTCTATTTGGTCTATTCAACTGAACAAATAGATGATCTAGACTGCTGATCTAGCAGCGATCCTCACTACGCGGCCCGCGGGCCGCATGCGGCCCTTGGAACGTTTTTTTGCGGCTCTCGGACTGACTATTTAACCTATACCTATACAATTTGTACTTGCGGCCCTAAGGAAAATTTGATATGAACTATTTGGCTCCCTCAGAAATCCTAGTGAGGTCCGCTGGTCTTTAGTGTCTCTGCGTGTAGATTTTCGTTTACCTCTAGTTGACCTCTACTATCTTAGAGCTAGAGCGCTCTAGAAGTTGTATGTCACTTCTAAACTAAACGTAGAGAGCTCTAGCTAGGACGAGAACTATATCTACAGCGTACTTCAGTACTTTGTGATTAGCACACGGTGGTGAATCCTAAAAACCAGTATTTCCGCTGTTTAACAGCAAAATAAAATATTTTTAAACGGTTTGGCTTAAATCTAAAATAAAAGTCTAATGAAAAAAGTCTGTCTAAAAGACAGAAGAATCATCCCGTGTTACAGAGAAAGAATAATTTTAAATTTTTGTCTTTTCAAACACAATATTATAAGACAGAAAGCCGAAAGCAAACAAAGCGCCGTCTAACTGTGGACGTACGTACATTGGTTAGGCGTACTATACAATACGTTATAAGAGTTATAAGAGCTAGAGTTAGAAGAGATATACTACAAGGTCTGTATCTATTTTAATAGCGCAATCTCGGCCGGTCAACAGAAACGTTCTATATATATATACATAAAAATATGGACTTTACGTTTCCTGCTTCGACTCACTCGACCGCGAAATTTCCGGCTTTTATTTTCTTCCGAGACGCTCTCTCTCTGTCTCGCGCGTAATACTATATCGTCGTGATTTTTTATTATTCGTTTTTTTTGCTCTCCGCCGATTGTGTTTCGCTCTCACGTCGTCGTCTGCTGCACCGATCGGCTTCGGTTTTTATTATATAATTCTATTATAATATCGGATTTACACATTAGTCCCCTTGTCGACGTCAATAATAATAATACTACACCACTACGCCCCGATCAACATATTTTATTTTCGCGTTGCCGCGCGCTCCGGCGAGAGGACCGCGCGATGATGAAATTATCCGGCTCGCCGGTTGTTTGTAAATACTTTCGCCGGCTCGCACTAAGTCCATTATTTACGTATTATTATTATTATCGTCATCGCGATACCCGGGTAGTAGGGTGACCGCCGCCAGTGAAAATATACGTTAAGTATATATCTACAAAAAAAAAAAGAAAAAAAAAACGGCGTTAAAAAGTTTTGTTTGTATATATAAGACGAGAAAATAATATCGACGGAATCGCAGTCGTACGGATGAGAAAACATCATCATTGATTCCTCCTCCACCCGCCACCGCCGTGTGGAACCGTCACAGTGTCGTTTTTGCGCTCGGTTAGTCGTTCCGATACCTACTATATATAGTTTGTATACAGTTCGCAAAAATAAAAAATGAGAGAAAAAAGCGAAAATTGTTTCTGTACAGTTTTATCGTACGCATGAATAATAAATACCCATAAACAATATAATTGACCGCACGAGAAATTCGTTCCACTTCGCTCTCATTATTGATCTTCTTTCTTTTTTTAAAAACGGTTTATTTTTTAGCAGTCTCGTTTGTCGGCAACATAATATACATTTTGGAACGCGCGGTACTTTTTCCGGTGAACGGTATCGAATCGATATTGCAGTTGACGAAGAACTCTTGTATAAATATTAAGTATTGTTACTGTTACTGAGAGAACTTCCATTTCGTTTTAACATACCGTAAAACCGGGTTACTTTGCACCAGTTTTCTTACGTTTTCAATACATTGGGAGTTGATTATTGTGAAATCGATGAGAAAAGTATGTTTTTGAAATATTATTATTAGCTCGGACGTTCGTTTCATACCTTTAACTCTTCTACCAGTCTTCTAAGTGAATCACGCTGTCGATTGTGACCTAACATATCATCATTTTAATAGCAGATACTTAATATGGAAATAAATTATAGAATTTAAATTTAATGAACAGACCTCATCGAAGTACATAATAATATTTATTTTATACTCAAGAAGTACGCAACACAAATATAATACTTTTTATTTAAATTAAATAAGTAGATATTTCCTACTTTAATACATTCTACAAATATCGAGTTTACTTTATACTCATTTATTTTACATACGTGAAGAAAATCCTCAAGACCGGAACTGTTGTGGAGTTCAATCCTCCTTGTGTGCACCTAGTTATATAGTTTAACCGAGCTCACGCGAAATCGTTATCTTCGTTATTTAATACACAACTTCAATGCGCATGAACCAGGGGTCGGCAAGTAATTTCTATTGGGGTACTAAAGATTAAAATAATAAATCAATGGGGTCCGGTAAAAAATCTTTTTCAAATAATTGTATTTTAAAAATAACAGTATAAAAATAAAAATAATTATTTAGTTATTACAATTAATTTATATTAAAAATTACAATATTAGACGTATGAAAATAAAAAAAATTATCTAGTTATTACCATTAAATTTAGATTTTAGATTATAAAAATTACAATAAAAACAACAGTAATTTTCTATAATGTTAAAAATAATAATTTACCAAGAAATTTGATGCGAAAAATTGCATTTATTTTTTAAATCTCGTAGAACTCGTGGAGAACAGCTTATGCGCAACGTGTCCTCGTGATGAGAGTCTGTTAATTTTGTCCTATTTTCGTTTTTTCTTTGCTTCTTCAGCAGATGTTTCATCTTTCCAAAAACGTTCAACTTTTACTGAGGCCTTTACTGAGCCAACGAACATGATTGTGTTGTAGTAAATCTGAATAGGCCGAATCACGTTGACACAGAAACCCTCGGAACTGCCTGTGTTGGAGAGAAGAACGCGATAAAATTGATTAACTTGATTGAACGTCTTGCAGTGTAGCACTGAGTTTACTACAAAGCGATTTTTGGTGCATTGATAAGTTAACATCCCGGAATTATTTTAGCAATTCTTTTCCCGTCGTCGCTGGAGCTCCGTCAGTGGAAATTGACACAATTTTATCATAACTCAAATCCGAATTTTTCACGAAGTCATCAAAACTCTTAAACAAATCTTCTCCGCGAGCCTTGCCTTCAAACGTCAATATTGCTGGTGATTCTTAGTTGATTCTAAACGCTTAATTTTCGTGCGATTCTTTGACGTTGAAAATATAGTTTTCAGAATCAACTAAGAATCGCGAGATTCATCAAGCGCAACAATGGCCACTTGCGTAAAAGAAAACACTTACGTAAAAGTTAAAATAAACTTTTTTTTTGTTTTTGGCTGCCAAAATTTCTGTCCTTCTCGTGTTACTCCTCGCCGACAAAGGAAATATCTTAACTATTTTTTTGTTTTCTTGAAAAAGTGCAGTGGCCACTTTTACAGTACACTCTTTTTACTATTTCGGAAAACGGTTTTTGGTGCTTATTAAGTACCACACACACGCAACGCTGTTTCAGTTGATTTCTCTCGTTCGCTCGTACACCCCGTATAAGTGTAGTCGTACTATTTTCTGGTAAGATACCTTCCAAAACGGTGGCCCAAAGCAGCCACCAAACCATCCACCGGGGCGTGTTTTTTCTTTTTCTAAATCGACCATCGGCGGCGGGGGCGTGTGGTGCGCCGGGTACACCTGCATTATCGTAATTAAATGGGCTGTATTGTTGTGCAAACGTGTGCGTCGTTACCCGCGGGGACGTTATCGTCTCCACTCGTTTTTAATGATCGCGATGATCTCCTCACCCCAAAACGCGGCCGGAGGCGATTATTTATCTCGCAAAAAAGAGCAGCCCCTCTTCGCGAACAAACTCGACAGAGAAACCAGACAGCGTTTGTACTGCGATATGTTCGCGATAATAATAATTAAAAAAAATTGTTTTATACTCGAACCCCGGCTCGTGTATGTGGGGGGTGTGGTGCACCGGGGTCGGCAGATTTTACCTGCGCGATAAAACACCGTTAACGACGATGAATGAATGATGTGTATGTGTATACAGTTGGTATTTATTAATCCTTGTCTCGTTAATATGTGTAAGTACACGCGCCAAAGTGCTTTCAAGTCAACGCTGCTTTTTTTTTTTTGTTCCTTTTTACGGGCCCGCGACTAATTGGCCCCGGGCGCGCGCGCCCCAGCAGAGATGGACGATAACAGCGCACTCCCCTTTCAACGCGCAGTTTTGCAGCAGCAGCAAGCAGCAGCAAAAGGCTGATTATATCGTTTTTAATTTTTAAATTCTATTATTTTAGACGCGCTGCACTCCTCTCGCGTCGTCTCGGAATCGGAAACTATGGGCGCACCGAACGTGCGGGAAAAAATCAAAAAAAATCACACAAAAGTGATGTCGGTTCGCTGGAACTCGCATTGAAAAAAGTGATGCACGGCGCTCGCGGAAAAAATAGCTCCTTCGATTCCGCGTCGGAGGTTCCAGGCGTGTACCACGACTGTGAGATCACCACACACACGTTTTTGGCTTCACGATTGACCGCAAAACATCACACGTTTGAATATTTGAATATTTCAATTTGAATAGTAACGAGATCATAAATAGTTTGATTTAGAAAATCGATAATATCAAATGTATTCAAAGAAATAACGAAACGAGATGATTTTTTAGTCCAACGTAAAATAAACTTTAAAGTATTTACAAAATATGTACCATGTTAAATTTTGAGCAAAAGTTTATACGGTAATAATTATGACAGTGTCATCAAAGACTTCACGGTACTAAAATTATTTTTATGCTCTTTCGTTTTCGACACCATTAGTAGAATGTGAAAATTTGAAATGAATGTAAAGTAGAAATCGATATTTCACGCGCTACATTGTACGCCAAACGAGAAGCGACGTGTCCCAATTTGACCGCTGTCTACATTTTAACTATAGGCGTCTAAAATATTGAAACCGTGATTTTCTCGTACTCCGGTAAACGAGACGGCCTCGCACCAGCAATTATCAGAACTATTGATAATGTTATTTTCGTGTACGATAAAACGTTTTCAGAGTCGGATTTCGCTCGCCCCGCGTATTTTTATTTTCACTAATTGGCCCGCCGAAAGAGATCCCCGGAAAAGATAACGCGCGACGAATTCGCCATTTGTTTTCACGTGATATTAAAAAAAAAAAATGGTTTTTTTCCTCCTGTTTAACATACAATAATATAATATATATATTATAAAGACTAACAACATAATCGGATAATCCGTGACGGGGCGATACAGTGGTGGCAAACAGAAACGGAGTGATAAAAAAAAAATTAAATTAAATCACCCCATCCAGCAGCGGCGGCGGCGATCGACGTTAAATGGTAATCAGATTTTTCAGCTACCGTGCGCCCTCTTTTCGGGCGGTCAAAACTGCACTTAACGGAGAAAGGAGCAAAAGATACGATCATATCTCCGTCACCGCGCGTATAAAAAAAATTAATTTCAATATTTTCTCTGGCCCGTCTGTTTCACGGTAGTAGTACCTCGGGGTAATATACTATCGATTCGTCCCATCTCGGAAAACGCATTAACCACGCTCGTCGTGGTGTGCCCGTCGTCAAATCGATGTTTTTGTAGATAAATCTACAAAATATCGTCAAATATATTACGCGGACGACAGCAGCGCGCATATTACGTCTTCCGTTACTGCCAATTCATCGTGTCTCGATGGCAGGAGAGAAAAAAAAACGTGTTTTCGACAAAACTTCGAAATCCGTACCGTGTAACAACAATAACAATATATTTTAAACGCGTACCTGCCTGCATAGCTGCGAACAGAGATGACGTGTAGCGATTTTAAACGGCAGTAATTGATTTCGTGCCGTTTCGGCAGTGATAAATAAATAAATAATAATGTGTTATTCCCTTTCGCGCGCGTCAAATCCATTAGTCATCATCGACCGGCGTGGTGTCGAACACGAGTGTAAAAACGCTACGACAAAGAGTGTTCGTTCCGTGATGTAAATCTTCGAATCGCGGTCGAAAAACTACTGAAAAATCGGTCGAAAAGTTACGCGAAATAACAATTGATGCAGTACGATACGATCAGGGACGGGAAGTTAACCTAATCAATTAATTACGATCACCTAATATAATGTCAACGTGTGTGTTTTAAACAGTTTATATGTGACTAAAAAAGGAAGACAAATTTAACAGGTATACTAACAGTGGCGGCTCGCATATAGTAGTATTAAATTAATACAAACAAGAACGGATTTAGTAAAGTTTTATTAAACATTTGAAACTTATCAACGTATATTGTACTAAAATCAAATTAAACGATATTAAAACAACGGTATATTTCGTGTTACGCTCGGAAACAATAAATGAGTCGTTGACAAACAAAAACATGTCGCGTTTCAATCGACTTTTTAGGAATGCATAGGTCAATCAAACTTGTTAATTTCAGAGAAATTTATGTAGCTTATTCTTCAATAACCGTGGCGATAATTTTTCGTTGTAATCTAATAATTTTTTTTTTTATCTTTGTAGATTAGGTACCACATATTGTGGTTGTGAACTGTGAACTAATATTGTGGTTATCACCGACATCGTCATAGTGATAAACGCACGGCGTACCTAATTATGGTATACCATTCGCTAAACACGCGCGGTTCGCAGCAAACACACGGCAACACTGCGGTGCGGATAATTAATAATGGTCGGTAAATTGATAATATCGTGTCGTCGTCACCCAAGGTTTATATAACATAATATAATCTCTTTTATCTATAAACCTTGGTCGTCACCAACGTTTTGCACCGGTGTTCCCCCCCACCACGCGGTCACTTTGGGGAATAAAATCCGTTGACGACTTTTGGCACCACTGGCCGGCGGCTACGGCCGAGACGGTGTCGTCGTCCAAGCCCGAAACGCTCGTAGTCATTTTCCAATCGGCTCTACTCGGAGTCGGTTC
This sequence comes from Hormaphis cornu, assembly GCA_017140985.1. Lineage (NCBI taxonomy): Eukaryota > Metazoa > Arthropoda > Insecta > Hemiptera > Hormaphididae > Hormaphis > Hormaphis cornu. The sequence goes on along the minus strand of CM029361.1, from coordinate 31,658,741 downwards.
CACGCGGAGGAGCGGATGACGCGGTCGACGCGTCGGCTCGTTGTATTTTAAATTTTTTGTTTTTTTTTTAACACGCGTTGTATTTTTTTGAAACGCCAAGACGACGTTATATTGTGAATCTCGGCGGAAATAATCACCGCGCCCCCGAGATACTACTACATTACAACGTTTGTTGAGCAACGCGGTTCACGACGCCATTAAATCGTAAGAAAAAAAAATTACGAAAACACGGCGGGTGACGTGAAATACACACCGCGGCGAACGAATAAAAACTAGTAGTTGCGAGTGTTTTTTGTTTTTTCACACAAACGGTTTTGGATTCGACGTCTTGTTCCCGACGCCGATTAAACGTGTTTTAAATTATATTATTGGACACGTGTCGGTGCGGCGGCGGCGGCCGAATGATTTTGTCGAGAGCGTGTGTGTGTGTGTGCAAACGAAAACCGCCGTTCTTATAAAATTGTTTTCCGACGCTGCGAGAGGTTACTGGTTCGCTACTGGAAAACTTTTTTGCTCTGAACGCGATCGTTTTTTTTATTTTAAACGTGAGAAATATCGAAAGAATATTTCAACGATCCGTTACCACCGCGTGTATTTTATCACGTCGTGTTGTTGCCAAAACGTATAAATATACAACGAGAACGCGACGATTGTTATTTGTAACGCGTCGCTACTTTAACCAACGGCGCAACAAGATTAATTGTTGATAATGCCCGCGTGTTTGCGCCTGGTGAATCGATCAAAAACGCCCGGTTATGCTTACAACCAGGAAAATTTCTTTTTCTCGATCTTGTGAACGGCCGAAAACGCTTAAAATGACTCGCATTCGAAGTAAAAGAACTGGCCACGATCGTACCTAATTATTGTGTTTCGTGTCTAACACGTGCGTGCTTATTACTGTTGGGCGATGTTGGGCGATTCTTGAAAGTGAATCGATTTAAATCGAATTGATCGATCCCGTAAAAAATCAGTAGCAAAAGATCGATCTTTTATAAAAATCGATCCGTAAAAAAAACCCAAATTGCGACTTTTTATGATTATGGCGTCGTTCTTAGCTATTTTGCGCTGTTCCATGTTTTTTATTTTAGAAATTATATTTTGTACATCTTTAAGATCATTTAAAGATCTTTGAGTAACCAGATTTAAAGTATAGGCCAAACATGGCAAGTGCTTATCACTCCCAAATGTATTTTTGACTGCTAATAATATATTGGCCCCACTATCGGTAACAACGGTGAGGACTTTGTTTTTTTGAATCCTCCATTCATCTAATTGTTTTTCAAACCATTCACTGATGTGATCTAAAGTGTGAAGTGATCAGCAAGTTCTAAGACTCCTATTGTAACACTTTCTGAATCAAGTTTGGACGTATTTAGGAAGTGAACTGTTATGCCCAAAAAGCTAGTGGTGGTATTTATGACATCGGTCCAAATATCTGCTGTTATTGTCATATATTCTACATTGGATAATTTAGATTTAACTAACGATGGTAATATTTACTAGTTTAGTTACAACTTTTCTAGAAGGAACTTTGTACATACGTAATAAGTTATTACGAACCACGCACGACACGTGTGTGATGACCATACGTTGTCGAACTATAATATTAAAAACAAATTTACGCACACGTATTTCTATGATATGTCCGAACAAGTATAATGAAGTAGTTTAACCCTCTTTTGAATGCCATGTCCGTTCAGTGGCGACAAAACGATTTTGCGCTCGGTATCCGCGGCGGCTGGGGCTCTCGCCATGAAAAAACGGTCGTGCGCGGTTTTCAAGATCATTTTCAATGATCAAGATCATATTTTAATGCGGTTGTTCGATTAATTAAAAGTCAACGAACGAACTTGAGTCGTTATATTTCAATAACGGAATTTGACGAAAAGAAAATTCGGAAACGTACCTAAACGTAATGTCGGCACGGACAATTTCAGACAGGTCCGTCTTGAAACGGTACTTGTCAATGGGTAGTTGTTTATCGAAAACGCCGCGATAAAAATTTTAATTACTTTTTTTTAAGTGTAACACGCGTTACTTTTAGCCGTATCGTACAAAACGGTTAGATTAGAGAGGTTCGAGACGCGGTGGAAAATTTAGTAGTGACATAAATATGTTTGAAGTAAAGAAAAACAATTTTTTTGTTTTATTTTTTTTTATAAAAAATAAATTTAGAGACTAGTGCGCAATATGATATGATTGCTTAATTAAATAATTTTCTCTAAATTTAAATAAGTTTATTTCTAATCAACTAGTTGAAATACAATTTTAACAGTTGTGTTTCTTCTGAAAGTATTCTCAAGAAAACTAACTCGTGCAGTGGTGCAGGACAGATGATACAGATGTTTTTTTAACAACTATTTCAAGACCTAAATAATGATCTCTAGGTTGCTTATAAACTGTAAACTTTAATAATAAAACCAGGTTTTTTTTTGAGGCAATAGTAATAAAGTTATAAACTTATAAGTAGTTATATATACCTACTACTACTTAATGAAGTGTTATTTTTTATAAGTTAAAAATGTGTGCTTAGAAAAGTTTTAAAATATGTTTGGATTTTTATTTAACATGAAACGCTTACATAAACGTTTGTCTTCTTCTCTGCTGTACTTAGTATTAACAGTACTCGGCCAAGTACTTTTATCATGAACAGAAATATCTTTAATTAAACTTAAAAAAAATATGTTTCTAAGAATCTAATTCTTATACTGTTGCAAATACTGGTTAAGTACAATTTTAGAATAAATGTTTGACTGAGTATTTTTTAAAACCATATTTGATGTTGCTATTTCAGCATATTTCATATGATCATCACTCTTTAAAAGAATTTTATTCTTTTAATCTTATAATTAAATCTTATTTAATCTAATTTTTATTCTATTAATCTTAAATGACCTTTTTAGACTAGGGTCAGCATCTATAAGATTAATTTTTTGACTTAGTTTTAGAGATAGATTACTGAATTCTTAAAGTACATCATGCATTGAAGACAAACCTGACAAAAAATCAGCAGAACATACTCTCCTATGTAGACCCAAGTATTTATTTCTTGTCTTTGAGTGAGTCATCTGAGCACATCTAAAACTGACAAAAATGTTGTGATTTTCACAAATATAACATCTAGTTCATTACAAACGTTATTAAGTTCATTTTTGATTTTTTTATTATATTTGATTGATGTACTTATTTTAAATGTAATAGGATGTGTTGCTGTCCATGTTTTTTAGTATGTGGCCCTAGATTGTAAGGTATAAGTTATAACTGCAGATTACTTTATCTAACTTTATAAGTTAAAGTTAAAGTGACTTGAACACTACGTTATGTTTGAAACCCGGCCGGGATACCTACTGTAACAAAAAAATCAATGTTAGTGTTTTCAGTCTCTAATATAGTAGATATCTAATATAGTATAGTAAGTATAGGTATAAGTAAATATAGTAACTCTAATATAGTAGGTATCCCGGGGTTTATGAATGACTCTATTATAGCTGTAGTCTATAAGAATGCTGTTCTATGCTTTTATTGAAAGACTGAAAAGCGAACGGTGTGTATCAAAAAAATAATTTTTACCCATTTGATCAATTTTAATAATTCATATGATATTATTTGATGAATTAAGTGTATATTATTTGCTTTGCGGTGAAAAAAAAAAAATTATTGTATTGTTAAAAAAGTTACCAATGATTTGTCTGTCATTGATAACTTTATAAAAACAATAGACCCAATCTATTTGATAGTCCCACAACTATAAAGGTACCTACATTTGTTGTCTGTAATATTTTTAACGGATAAAACAAATAACAACACATGAATTTACCGAATTTTTTCTGTTATTGTCATTCCATTGTTAAAACACTCTTGAAGAGCGTTTTGTAAATCTGTTGATCACTAAAGCACACACCTACTGTTGACACTTATCACTTGAAAGAGGATATTCATCTTTTATAGAAATCCAAAATTTGGTTAAATCCATACTGCTAAATTTAGTCTTCAAACTATTGTCTCAAGACAACTCGATAAGACTCTCTTCTTTGGTAGAAGTAAACTCAGATGGAGCAGTGGAGATGAATGGATTTTGAATCCAAGAACATTTATCTTTATTTTCATTTTGAAAGTATTTTTCAAACCAAATGACGAGAGTTGTGATAGGTGATCTACAAAAATAGAGTTCATATCTTGAGAGATTTCAACTCCGTTAGAGGTCGAAAACTGCTGCAAAGTTAAAAATAAATCCTTACTCGTGCCTTCATTCATTTTTCTTCTCCATAATTTGAGTTTTTTTAATAAAAGCTGAAATTTTTTCCATTGACTTCAAAAGGTGCATATTTTTTGAAAAAATTCTGTGCATTCAGTTTATCAAAAATGTCACAAAAATATGCCAATTTTATTAAAAATTCTTTATTCGAAAATTGACTGGCATGTCCTTCTTTAATAAATAACATTAATATAAATAAATAAATAAATACATAAATTTCCTCTCGTAGTTCAAACGTACGTAATATCATATTACCGCGCGACAACCATCGTGCGCTGCTATAGTTCAGCAAACTTGTGTGTTCAGCTCCCATAGTTTTTCGAAAAATCTCGATTTCAGTGGACGAGTTTTTATATAATTGACCACATTCACTACACATTCCATGACTTGGTTCAGTTCAGGACTCAGATATTTTGATGCAAGTACTTCTCTATGAATAATACAATGAGTCCACAGTGCATCAGGAGCTTTGTTTTGAATAAGCACCGACACCAACACACTTAGTCCAATCTACACTATTTTCAGACATAAAATTATCAAGAATCTCGAATAAGTCCCGAGTCTTGGCACCAGCTGTAATATTTTTACAAAAGAGTAAGTCTTCTACCACCATGTCATCATTATCTATGAACCTTATGTGTAGCATATCAAATGAGCATCCTTATTAATATCCGTAGTCTCATCCAGCTGCAACCCAAATGCCTTTTTTTTAAGTTTTTCTATCAACTGATCATTGAGATATGATCATCTGCTATATGGTGAATTCAGCCACTAATTAGACAACGGCACTATTGTAACTTCCCAGCCGATTCGCCAATCATAATGTTTACCATATCTAAAGCAGCTGGTAGGATAAGCTCTTCTGCAATTGTACGAGGTTTCTTACATTTTGCGATTCTAAAAGCAACTTTATAAGAGGCTATCAATGCATTGTTTGGTATTTATGTATTCTTAAAAAATGTACTTTTTTCCTTTTTAAGTTCTCTCCACTTTCGATCAAAGTAATCGCGAGATTTTTCAACCGTATATTTATGATTCGTTTCCAAATGGCGCTTCAATTTACTCGGCAACATGGCATTCTGGTGCTAAAACTTTCATACACAATACACATAATGGTCTTTCTTCACCATTCACTTCTGTCGAAGTAAAACCAAATTCCAAGTAACCATCATCATATTTCCGATATTTTCGTTTTTTTACAGTCAGGGCTGTTACTGGTGGTTACTTTCCTCCTCTGCTCAACGTTTATATCGTTTACAACGACTGTTCAATAAAAATCGATCCATGATTTAAAAAAAGTCACAAAACTCGTTAATGGTGGTGAGAATAATGAGACAGAACCAATATCGATAAAGAGTTTATCAATTTTGTGAAGTCGGAGACATAAAAATTATTTTTCTCTACCGATATTATAGTAATCGGTTTTGTCGCGCATTACCCTCGCCACCGTTATCGAGTTAAAATTTATTTTTAGACCAGGTAAATTTCTACGGCGACGCGACGCCCCTGAAACAGACATCGCGGCGTACAGTTTGGGAACCGCTGGCATA
>CM029361.1:31591273-31603324 GCA_017140985.1 Hormaphis cornu | reverse complement strand
CAAAACAATTCGGTACAAACGGCCGTAAAGGGTGGAGACAGCTGATAGATGATACGGAGAATACACGTTACGTTCACACAACATATATGTCTTTGCATCCATTGTCACACCACTTTTGGTATAATAATTCCTCCTGCCACCGCATTATGGCAGCGAGCACGTAGAGAAAACTCTTAGAAAAGATGGGCCGGCTACGTCTCGGAATGATGAAGCTTTAAACGTAGCCATTACCGGTTATATTTCTGCAAATAAAGGCACTCTACGTGAGAGATGGCAACGGTGAACTCTGTTTACACGATTATTACAAATTGTATAAACAACACAAAAATAACAAATATACGACGGTGTCGTTTACACACGAGTAATAAGTCAAAAAGTATAAAGTTAAGATCTTTTATTCTACTCTCGAAAAATTCGACCTCTTTTTTGGACGGACTATTTACGGAGTCTACGCGATCTCGCAAAACTCGACTCCGAAACCTTCCCGATTCGGAAGTTTAACAAGCTTGGGGACGACTAGGGTTCCTCGCGACATTCCCGAAACCGGGTGGTCTCGCGAGTTGATTCGCGCGAAACGTATCGCTCGCTGCTACACGCCGCAGTTGTCTATAGTCATCTGATCTCTGTTACCGTGATACCGAAGAACAAACGGAATCAATCGGAACACAACAAAACAACACAACAGTTCGCGTAATACAGTCAATAATTGGAACGTACATTTCCGCGTTGCGCGTTTTCACTGTGAAAAATCGGCGAAACGAGAACGAAACGCGTCGAATGTTCGCAGACTACGTGGTTTTATTAACAGAACCACAACAATGGCTTTGTCAAACCAACGCAACAACAACACACATTCTCATTGACATTGTGGACAATATATGTTATAATGTTTTATTGTATTTTCAGTAAATTAATTCAAAAAAACGCGGCGGCAATAAGTTTAATTACGTTACGCACCACTGAGGCGAAACGGCCGCTAAGTTCGTGGCGGGCCACTTTTCCTGTCGCTGTATTCCAAGTACGCAGCTCTCGCATGACTGCCGAGATGGAGTGAGCCTCCATCCTACACGGCCATACGGCGGCACACGTGGTACTTTTGAACAGCACTACGACGAGAGTTATGTATCTCATATGGTCCGCGAAGCCTTTTACAAAAAAAATGTACGTATTTTATTCGCGATGTTTTTTCGTTCGTACATTTTATTCGCATAACTATTGTGTTCAATCAAATTTGTCTTCTAATTTTCAATGTATCAATGCGAATTTTTAAAATTTGCTGTTTTTTTTTCCGTGGTGGAAGAATAAATTTTAGGGACGTAGGTTGTTGGAGGAGCGGCAGATTATATGGGCCAATGGCGGCACTTGTGCTAAATCCGGCGGCACTGCGTTGACGCACCAGCTATAACTAAGCGTACGCGTGAGAATTTTGTCAAACCTGCTTCATTGAAGAAAAAAATGAAAGATTCTTCGGATTCAACAAACAAGTGTCAAATAATATTAAAACCACAATTCTTCTCGGTCATATATTTTGTTAATGAGTTTTTCACAATATTACAATTACACTCGCAAAGTTTGGCCGTAACAGCTCTAGTAGCTAGAGCTATAAAACAAATGAAATCGACACTAGTCTTGAAATTTACAAACATTGCGCCCGCCGAGGATTTAGCGCGGACAGGGCCCAAATCCGTTTTTTGTTCGTACAACGTTTCTTAGCGGACGAAAATTTCCCGTCTCATTTTTGTTTCGAATTTCGAAAAAAAAAAACAATTATTCTGTAAAAAAAACCGGGCTTCATTCAACCGACCCCCGTTTGTGCACATGCATATTTTGTAGAATCCTCATTGCGGTTGAACTCCATTCCTCCTACTACCGCGTGCGTAATAATGCTTATACGTTGTCGCTTGTCGATCGTACACCACTGATATAATTATAGAAAAAATATAAATAAAATTCGATCAAATACTATAAATATCCTTGGCGGTTAGGCGAAATTTTCATAAATACGTGCTGTGTTATATAATAATCGTATAGTATATACGGCATATGTACACAATTGTGTAATATTGTGTGACTGAAGGCAACAGAGCCAAGTCATTCAAATATCGTTGGACATGGTAAAACTCGTGAGAAATATTTTTATATCACATGAAACCGCTGTGGAGTGTTACCAATATGGAACACGGTCTTTTGTCGTTCACCTCAACTTTAATAAACTCGGAATCAAAGAAGACGGCACAAGTCGTGAATCTCTTCGCGAACATCCACTGGTCGTATACCGTACTCACTGAACAGTATTTATATGGACCGTGCGAAAGTTGTCCTTACTCTTCAGGATATTGATACCCGTTTCATGGAGAATATGTTACAAAGGCGATTTACATGATGATCGTATAAGTCTGATAATACAAAAAAAATCGTGTCGGTCTTATAATACTACACCGGCTAGCGATGTAATTACTATTCGACCGAACTACTTTCGTATCGCCAAGTCGTACGCGAAATTTCAACGTGCAATCAAAACGATTTTGCTCGGAATTCGGCAGTCGTCTTTTTCCACAGACGATTGTGTTCGATAAACTAGTTTACCGTGATTTCGATTCCGAAGAATAAACACCACTATATTAATAAATACCATTGTGTTTCGTTGAAATACGAGACTTCCCAAAATAAAAAAAATTAATCAAGATGCGATAGGAAAAAATAAGAGGAAAGGAGGTTCGGCAATTACACTATTATTTTATATTCATGCACGTCAAAATAAATGTAAAATATACATTTCAAACGGGGTTTTTTTTTATTAGGTTGAAGACCGCGGCGGCGATGGCCTGACAGTAACATTTTTAAATTACAAAATATAATACACGATAATAACATTTTAAATTGTATTACAGATAGCATTTTTTTTTATAGAAAGTCAAGTACACATTGCTGTGGGATGTCGAAAAGATGTGTAGAGCCGAGGTTAGGAGGTAACGATGTTTTTGACAACGGTTTCTGCATTCTGTTCAACACATATTGTGTGTTTCATTGTTAATCGAACGCCGCAGGCAGATAGGGCACGTGTGGGTGGAGCATCTCTTGTCATCAGGTGAGGAGAAAGTGAAGTGTGTGCCTATTATTATTGTGGAATATTATTTTGCGTTATCACATTTTATCATGGTTCTCTGAACATACAACAAACTATATATAGTATAGCTGAACATTTCCATTTGAAAAAAAAAAAAAAATACAAAACCGGGGGGCGTTAGAAAATATTCAAGGGAGACACATGCTATTAAAAGGTCGACGTTTCAGGTGAACGTATTTTTTTTTTTTTAGACCGTAAGTCGGTGGTTTAAGATTAACTACTAAATATTAATGATTATATTCGGCGGCCGGGGCACCTAGATTACCTAGTCAAAAAGTTAAAAGTCAAGTTTTTTCAGCAATTTCTCTGAATCACTTTTGGCTAGCACCGTACTTTACGGTTACCGTTGTTGAACTAACAAACGAGACTTAACCGAGTCGGTTTATAAATCGACACAGTTACTTTTCAAGGTACACACCTCTCCTGTCTACTACTATTTAGAAATTGATTTCGAAATCGCCAATGCGCGTCGGATGACGATTTGTCATCATAATAATTATCATCATCATAATTATAGTGTTCAGATTTTTCGTCCGTCTCACAAACAACCCACAATAACGAGGACCGTGGAATACAGAGTATTGTTGCCCGTAGAGAAATTCGGTACCTGCGGCGGCGATCGATCAATCCGAGCCGTAAAAAACAAACACGATACCGAAATTCGCGCATTTCGGTCGGGCGACGAATTTTCGGTTTCAGAGACGATTTTTTTTTTTGCCCAAAAATAAATTACTTTTCTCCGCGAAAACCGCACCGGCTGCGCGGCCGCGTATTACAACAATATATCGGTACGGCGAGGCTTAACAGTTGGCCGCGATCATTAACAACAGCACAGCTCGCCCCCAATTCTCCTCTTCTCGGGGGAATCCGGATGTTTTCCGGCGCACTTCAAAGTTTAGATTAGACGCACGGCGAGACGCGATTTTCCGGCACACTGCTCCCGAATGGGCGCGCCCGAGCAGGGGGATGGATTGCGGTTTTTTTTTCGCTCGTTCATTCATTCATTCGCGAGACCGCCGCGCCGGTTAAGAGCATTTTTATTATTTTTTTTTTTTCCCCAATACACTTCTTCTTGTACTTCTTTATCATTTCCCCCTATTTTTTTTTTTTTTTTCAATAAACTTTTATCGCGCGATCGCTCGTACACAATTATTACCGGCGGTCGCCCCGACACTCGTCGAGGAGGCAAATGAATTTCTAATAAAATACTAATAATAATACCACACACACCGCCGCCGTTCCAGCATCACAACATAATGCTGCTGCGGCCGCGACGACGACGACGCCCTCTTTAAGTCCGCCACGAGGGGAAAGTGCCGACGGTATAAAGTTACACGACAACATCGTGTGTAGTAGTACGAAACAAAAAAACAAAAAAAAATTCCACACAAGCAGTAGTAAGTGTGGTGGACACCCGAGGGGAACGACGACGACGAACAGGGTGGGAAAAGAAAAAAATAAACCGCCCGCATCGTACGCGCGGTATTTATGTCTGCGGTGTACACTCTATTCTCTTCAAACGATTATTTTCGTTTCGATTTGTTCCACAAGAGAGAGCGCCCGCGACGAGGTTGGCACAGCACGCGAAAGCCGCGGACAGACGACAGGTTTGGGCACTGACCCCCCTTGTCAGTCCTCCCCTGGAGGAGGGGAACACGAGCTGAAGAGGAAGGAGGGCTCCCGGTCGGGGGGTTCTGGGCCGGACCGGTGTGTTGGTATGTACGTTGTGTGGCCAGTGTACCTAAATGAAATTTTTCACCAAAATATTTGTGTGCACCCATACTTCCAGTATATATTTTCCATCGACAAAAGTTGATGATGATCGAAAAGAATGATGGTCGATTACATCAGTTCAGCTGACACGTTGGCCGAAGCCCCGCCAACTCCTTCTCCTCGTGTTCCCAGACTACGTGAAAACCTCCGACGTCTTCTACCGAGAAGATAGAAATAAAGGCAATAAGAACCGAAAAATCCACAAGCCAAGGGGTTTTTTTGGAAACGTTTGTTTGGGCGGCGGCAGGCGACAACATGAAAACTCTACGGACGGTCGGCCGCCAGAAGTCATAAAACCGTTGGCTGAATCGCCCGCTCTAAATAATAATCGGGATTTAGATCCTACGAGTGATATTGATCAATGAAGGTTATTATTAGGAGGACGAGTACTCCACAATAGATGGAATCAAGAACGTATTAGAGGGGAAATGCCTAGACATGTTGCCATTGCTCCTCGGGCGGGTAATTTTCGATTGAAAAATAAAAAACAAACGGGCCGCGGGATTTCTAGAAATGAGGAAGTGCTTTCTAACTTTCACCGAGACGCGCTTACTGCAACACAAACTCGTCGCGTATTTATTAATTATTTATTATTAATTCACGAATGGATTCGTTTATTTTACTGCCATAGCTATTAACTGTTTGGAAATTCTATTGTGCGCATTTATAGTAATTGATTTTAAGAACTGTTATGACATTTTTAAATTACTGGATTTTCGAAAGAATATTCTCGAGTTAAAAAATTTAAAGATGAAAAGTCGTTCATTTATCTTTTCAAACTGACACGCGCATACAGACGTTGCTTTTAGGTTCGATCAAAATTATTCGCTTAACACGTTCGCTGCCTTGATTTCTATCGTTTCCCATGCGCGGATCATTTATAATACATTGATTTTAAACTATTTTTATTCTGTTTTTTTCGCCACCGTTGTTCGGTACATATTACTGAGTATATGTGCGTGCCATCCGTGGCACAAGTTTTCTATTTTTAGGACTACGATCATAGTAATAATAACGTAATTGTTATGTGTTATCCGTTATTTGACGATTTAATTGACGTATTTTATTTTTATTTTTTTACAACACGAGTGATATGAAAATTGAATGAATTCGGTCCATCTCGACCAAAGCGCGCATTTGTACGAATCGGGGACATGAAAGTAGGATTGGACAGATGCTTTTCGCGAGTCCGAAAGTGATGAAGATTTTGACTTTTCCGACTCCGGCAGCGATTATATATGGCTTCAAGAAACATCTTCTCGGGTTGCGAATGATTCTGAAAATCCCGAATGTTCCGATGTTGATGTTGAACGATACAGGTAATATACAAAATACTCCTACACAACAATCATGGTATGAAGGGGAAACTGATATGCCCGATTTTATGAAACAAAATGAAATGAATTAATGGTTTCAATGTACCAGGTGATGGAAATCCTATAGATTCTCATTATTCAATATAATATATATTTATATTATAATTATTTTATAATTTATAATATATATTTACTACTGTTCTTTTTTTTTTTTCGTATTGTAGTTATTTTTCATTTCCTAGTTCACTTTTTAAAAAATTTTTTGTAAACATAAAAAATCATTTATAATAATGAATTATTATTTTCAATTCTTTTGGTATTCACCGCGTTTAAAAATCAAAAACATTGAAAGTAACCGCGAGTTAATTACACCCTTAGGTTAATCTCGCGTTATTGTAGTGTAAAATTATTTTTTATAAAATTCACATGATTTAAAAAAAAAAAAAAAAACTGTGCATATTTAAAGATTTTGAAAAGGCGTGCGTCAGAGTTCTGATGGACGTTTTTACGATAGGTGTTATGATAAAAAAAAGTCCCAAACATGAAAAAACTACAGCACCAACATTTGTTAAGACCGACCATAAAATTACAGCACCAACATTCGATATGACGATAAAACTACAGCACCAACATTAGATATGACGATAAAACTACAGCACCAACATTCGTTATAACCATAAAAAGTAACCAAAACGTCTTTAAAGTGGGCTGAAGGGTTAATATTCCCAACGAGGAAAAAACTGAAGAGGTATCTTAAGTTAGGTAGGTAACCTACGTTGTGAATAACGAAATATCAAGCCTGGGCAGTAATTGCATAGTTAAAAAGTTAGAAGTCAAGTTGGAAGTTATTTTTTTCAGTAATTTCTAACTACGTTTACTAACACTGACTTGGCACCTTAACCGGTTACGTTATTTAATTAAAAAAAAAAAAAGAAACTTAACGGAGTTAAGAACTTAGCTGTTTTCAAGTTGGCACAGTCACTTTTCAAGTTGGCTACTACCTGTATAATTTGGTAATTATTCTGAATCGCATATCAGAATAGTTCAGAGGGTGTTGTTCATGAAATACAATACACCAATAAAAAGTTATCATCAGCGGCGAGAAAAAAATATTATAATTAAAATAATATTACTGATGAAACTTATCAAACGCGTTGTATTATGTATCGTAACTGTTAACCCGTGATGAAAACAAAGAAATTTTAATATAGTTGTAAATTAATCGTGCTGTAAACAGTTAGACCATAAAAAGTGACTTTGACGACAGTAATAATGAAAAAAAAAAAAGGTCCCAAAAATGGGAAATGTAAGAACGTAAATAGAGAGTGTGTGCGGACGAAAAGTAAACGTTAACGTAGGTGCCTCTTGATAAATATTGTCTTCTGTTGTTGTACAGATGAGGTATCCTCATGGCCTATGATTTTTGCTGATGCTATATGGGGGGTTTGGTAGGAAAAAACGTTAAAAGAGTTGATTATAAATAAAGGCTGGACGAGTGGTGGCGATGAGCTCTTGAAGGGATCGGAAAAGAAACACGAGTATAGTATATAAACATTTATTTACACAAATTACCCGCGTACGGTATATGCCGGGACCCCGAAAAACCATATCAAATTACCTACTATTTTAATTAATCTCGACTGCGATCTTCCACAAACTATTGTTATTTTAACACGTAAATCCAAATCAAAAACACGCGTCCAAACGCTTTTTGAGTACGTGGCGTTTCGACTCACCGAGCTTGCTGCGAGAGTAATTTTTGAAGTTCGTCCACAGATTCAACATGGTTTGATGTTTAATCAAACCACAAATTCTAAACCGATGACTCACACAAATCTGCGACTTACCCCAAAGGAATGTGGCTACTCCAACAAACTTTACATTCTACCCGGAAAGTCTTTATAAAATCAATATCGAAATATGTCGTGTTAAATGTTTTCCTGGTCAAACGAGGAAATGGTTTTACCTGTGTGGACTAGTAAAATGCAGTAAAAGTAAAACGTCAAGTAAAATGCAGCACTGAAAACCTGTAAAATATTAGCTCGTAAAATGAAGAAAGGGGGGCACCTTAATCCGGGCCTACACATATTTAATGCTAACGTACACACGTTTAAGAGTTAATACAACTACTAACTGTAGAGACTTGTACTATTTATTGGTTCATAAAACAAATTTAAAGTAAATTTTGTTAATTTATCTAGACGAAGAGTGGTGGACAACCACAGCTTGGGCCAACAAAACCCTACTGAAATGTTTTTTGAAACAACATTTGATTTCATCAGTACTTTCAGCGCAAATTCATCGTCAATTTATGTACGTATTTGTCCTTCTTGAAATTTTATAACGCAGTTATTTTTTTTTGGTTAATAAATTGAGTTTATTGTTTCGATTCATTATTGAACAAAGAATTATCATTACTACCCACTATTTTAGTTTGTATTTTACTATCACGTCATATGATTTTGGATGTGTCGCGTTACACGCTTTTATAAACTTTTGGATTGAAAACGTGGTGTTGGATGGGAGAAGACGGATTGACTGGTCCGGCGCTTTTACTTACGTATCCGTAGAGATATAATTTCAAATGTGGATACAGACCGTTTCGCTAAAGGTAAAAAAAAAACGAAACTTTGGGTTCATCGTATTGCGAATGCAATAGTGCATCGGTATTGTACTACAGTGTTACAAGTTTGTGCTCGAATTTGAATAAAAATTAAACAACAAGATAGTAATAATACAACAAAATAAAAATAATAATAATACAACAAGATTAAATCCATTCTGAACGGGCAAGTTCTTTCGTACGGTACAAACCATCTTGTTTGTTGGAAAATTACTTACCTACCTTATTAATAAATCGTAACACCTGTTTCTACAAGAACAAATAGCAGGAAAAAAATCTCGCTCCGACGTCTAAAACCGAAATTTCCCACCCACCTTGGATAACTCCTACTGAGATCCGCTACTGGCGCCACTCGCGTACCACCGTCCAATTTCGTGCTGGCTCACCTCGACCGTCATCTCGAAATCTCTTCTTTTTTTTTCCTTCATCAGCTCGTTCAAAATGTTAAACACTCGAATAGAGCTCGACCCACCGCCGCCACCGCCAACACCTTCATCATTCTCCCTTCGAAATCGACCGCGCATAAAATCCCGGGAACGGCGAAAAGGATTTGCGCGGCGATGATGGTCCGTCATCGTGGGGGCCGCCGACAAATCCCCGGAGGATTTCTCTCGTCCGATATTAATTTACCGGTCTTTATTATTTATAACAGCCCGCTCGCCAAAAACTACTACTAATGGCGGTTGTAAGTTTTTCCAAATTAAATGTTCTCGCGGCCCCCAACGACCGACGCACACAGTATGATATTATTATTATTATTGTGTTTATTAGGTGAACACGCGCGGTCGCGCCAACCGACAACGCGGTAATCCGGAAAACCGTCAAGGTCTCGTCGCCACACAACGGATTATTGTTATTATTATTACAGTCGAAATTATACGCGGATTATCGGAAAGTCTGCGTAATATTGCGTTCATATAGATACGCATGGAATGGCGAGCCGAAAACTGTTGAAACCGTCAAAAAGAAATGTAAGAAAAAAAAAAAATGTCCCCGTCGCTCGTTCGGTTCCTCCCGACAACGAAAAGGATGGGCTTTTCCGTGCGTCTACTACAAATCGGGGTGCGGCGCAGAAAAACGCCATGTCGATTATTAAAATGACATTTTATTTCATAACCAGTTTTAAAAATTGCACGTCACTCGGGTGACGAAGGCCCTCCTCCTCCTGTTTTTCAACGCACTGATTTACGTCTATAATTCGCCTATAATTCCGGGCTGGATGGCAGCGACTTGACCCGAGTTATAAATAATACCTCCAGCCGCTTTCACCCGTTTCGGGGACGGCGTTTATGCTTTCGAGAAAGAGGCCAAGAGAAAAAGAAATCCGCGCGGACTCTGGCGAACCACCCACGCAGAGTAAAGAGTATGATACAGAGGCCAGCCAAATGATATATACACAAGGATTTGATCTCGGAACCATCAAAACGCCGAGTGTTGCCAGCCCCACATTGGCAAAATCGAAAGTCATTGGTTATTTTTTACGGCGCTGCTTAGTATTTTTCCCGTTTGACTACAACACGACGTTTTTTTATCTCATTCTTCCCGTTTTTTCAGCGACGGTTTGAATAGAAGTTCATTTTTCAACACAGTGGTCGCAAATATCGCTTCCGATTAACAAAGTGTGTCAGACATGTACATTCATGGGCGGATTTTGTCAATTTGACTGAGGTCAATTTGATTGAGGTCAATTTGACCTCCAAGGTTAGGTGGTAAAAATGGGGGTTTGACGTCGTCGTACCGCTGGGCCCGGAGACTCGAGCGCAGAAATCCCTTGCAAGTAATGTGGGTTGAAAAGTATCGATCGCACGGCTGGGTCTGGAGACTTTGCACGCACTTCCTTGTGGTGCAACAAAGACGACGATATGCACCACCAAGAAAAAGGGTTTTTTTTTTTTAATTCTTCCGTTAAAAGCGAGAGCACGGAGAGTTTCCAAATTCGCGCAAGCTCGGCGCATCTTTTAAATTTCAATATGGTTTAACAAAACTTTTACCGACCGGTAATCCTCGTACTACGAACGCGTCGCGATGAATTCGACGGAGCAACAATACCATATAGTACACACGGTACATGTACAAATATACCAAAAAAAAAAATAATAAAAAATAAAACGGACGTCGGCAACAAAGAATTATTATTATTTTCGTTATTTACCGCGTCCCACGTACATAGCAGCAACCCCATTGTCAAATCTTCGGACCGCCGCCGTTTCGGTATACACACGGCCGACACACACGCGGCGTCGTATCATTTTTTTTCTTTTTTATTACTTTTTTTTCGCTTTTTAACCGGTAGCCGTTCCGTTCCGTTTCGTTATTGTTGAAATTAAATTTATAGCGCGGCTTACCGCGGCGACAATGAAACGGGGAAAAAAAAATAAAATAAATGGAACCGAGAGCGCTATAATAATAATAACGATGCGACGATGCACCTAAAGCGGCAATATTATTATTATTTATTCGAAGGGGAGGGAGGGGAAACCCGGACGAGTAAAAAAAAACGCGCGCAAACGAACATAAAAAAAAATAAGGTAAAAAAAAAAAAGACGAAATTCTGTTCGCCTCATTTCCACACTAAACCGTGCGTTAAAAAAATGTTTTTATGAATGCGCCGTGTGTAAATAAAACGTATTATCATAAAAATGATAATAATTGTGCTGTACCGTCGAGAAGGAAGGAAGGAAGACGACGGCGACCGTATATTATATACTTTCTTTCGTCAGGTGTTCTACTACTCCGACGGGATTTGTGTGGTTTTTTTTCTTTTTTTTATACTTGCGTCGAATAACCGTTGTTAGGTTTTCAAGCGAATCGACTTTTCATAACCGATTCGGTCGAATAATGAAAATATTCTTTTTGAAAACGGCCGTTTGGTTGTTCCCGTCGAGGAAAACGCGCGCAGGTTGATTAGGCCGCCGTTTTTTGTAATTTGCGTTGTAACACGAGTTATCGACGAAACACACCGCGACTAGGGCTGTGCGATTATTTTTATTAATCGATTATAATAATCGATTATTCGATTAATCGATTATTTTTAACGAATGATCGAATGTTCGAATAATCGAATAATAATCGAATAATAATCGAATAATCGAATAATAATCGAAAAACTACAAACAATTTATTTTTAAGATTTAAGTATGACCGAAGGTAAACACGGCAGTACATTTTGTAACAAAAATGTATTTAAAATGTTTATGAATAAATTGATTAAC
>CM029361.1:31508745-31572609 GCA_017140985.1 Hormaphis cornu | reverse complement strand
CTTCAGGTTAGGTACGTACCTGCCCAGCCGATCGACCTCTCGGACTATTAAGACGGACGTTTAAATTTTTCTTTTAGTGCACCCTGTGTACAGTGTGACCTACACTTGCTGTCATACCTTTGCCTCGGACAAATCGATACTTTTGCCGTACGATTCGAACAGAGAAAACAAATAAACAAATTTTATGGAACGCGAGAAAGAAGCCCCAACCGACGACGACGACGGCGGTGGCGCGCGCGACGTTCTCGGGTTACCACCGCGCGTCGTTAGCCACGATCGCGCCTCGTTCGTCGAAATCGCGACCGCGGAAAATTCGTCAAACGCGTGGCGAACCGACAAAAAACAATAACGCGACATTTACAGACATATAGTAATACTATTGTTCAATTGAAATCCTATAAAGCGTATTATACGTTTCATAAGTAACTTTTTGTTGTTTATTATCTTTTACCTGGTCGCCAGTTTTGGATGTAAAACAAAAAAAAAAAACCACGCAACGGTAAAGATGTATGATAGATAACATTATATTTTTGAAACAACGTGTTTCTCGACGGTCGAGGTGAAAATCACGTAATACATAGGTGTGTTGATTATAATAATATACTTTACACTTAAACACTTAACGTGGTTAGAGTTCTCGTTTAAACGACTACTGCAATATTTATTGAATTACGATGGGGTGCGGGGTTAGTAATATTTTTGTTCGACTCGAATGAATCAAAATGTTTTCAACTCGCGTTTTGGCTGTTTAGCTTTGTGTCTGTTTAGCGCGCGCAACGGTAGTATTGTTTTTTAACTGTACCGTGAATCGAAGCGATTTATAAATTGGATTGTTAACATTTAAAAAGAAGAAACGTGTGTATGTAGCTTTACCACACGAAATAACCCGTTAGGTTTAAAAGTTAAATTTAATTTGACTTTTAACTTTTTGACTCGTAAATAAAAAAAATATTTCTGTGTCGCCGCGGGAGTAAATTAAAAAAGGTCCTATTATAACTTTTTATTTATTGAAGAACATAATAAATGTGTGAAACGAACAACCTAGATCAACAAGCTTCAACATTTCTGTTTTGACCGTAAAGTAAAATGTCCGTTTTTTTAATGTCACACATCGAATACGTAGTTTTTTTTTAATCATAGTTTATGATATCGTTTTGAAATTATTAAACTTCTCCTTCTACTACATCTACAACATTTAAGAGGGTAATCGATGAACGCATTATGTAAAGTAGATAAAAAAAAAAATTTAAAATTTAAACTTATCAATCTACAATTGTAGTAACGCTCTTATAAAAATAAAATAAGTGTATATTATTATAGAAGAAAAGTTTTTTTTTTTTTTATAAATATTAAAAAATTATTATTTTACATGATATTAGAGCTTAATAATGTATGACACTGCAATAAAATAAATTGTGGAATATGTTTACTTACGTATAATATGATACTAACTGATTATTAAATTAATTAGTATAAAATAACAAAACTGCGTGTCTCCTTCAAAATACTCTACTCGGGTAATACTCTCTTCTCCCAGCGCCGCTTCTACTGCAAAAAGGCTCTCTGGAAGTCTTCTTTTGGAATGCTCTTCAGCTCCTCCAGCGATTTTTTTTTTTTATGGCTTCAACATCGTCTAACCTTTCTCATTTTTCATGGGCCTTTTCATTTTTGAGAACAGAGAGAAGAAGTTTGTCGGAACCAGATTTGGTGAAAAGCTATATAATAAATCGTATATAGTTGTTATTAGAGCGCGGATTCGGATGTCTATAACCGTCTTGCCCCAGCAGGTTCTTGCCCCATTAATTATAAAATAGGCGCCAGGTTTTGGAGATATCATGGGAGGCTATGTATGATCCACCCATAATTTTTAAAGCAGTTTTATGACATTAAGCAACGCGAGTTATAAATTAAAAAACGCACAAAAATCACCGTAAAACCCGTTTCACTTCATAACTTATTCAGGTACTACCTATTATAATCTCTAAATAGCTACTGAAAAAAAAGTAACTTCTAACTACTAGTTAGTGGGACAGGCTAATTGAGGCTGTATTCTGTCTGTGTAATGCATAGGTTTAAATTGGTGTTGAACAGTTTTGATGAAATTTTGCGTGTCTGTTAAGTTTAAAAATGTCTTATTAGTTTGGTATGATTTCCTAAATGTTATTTGGTCCAATGTTTACTTGGCCCACACTTTTTTCTTTCGTTTACTTTGCCCACCAAAGGTTTATTAAGTGCAACATTATTGCGACCATCGGAACACAATGTCCTAGCAGCTGTGCGCACGCGTATATGGAACTACGTAATGAAAAAAAAAAAACAATTTAAAAAAAAAACACTCGCACATATTATTTGTAAAATCATAATCCGCGTGTTCCGCTAATAATCTAAAAAATTTGATCTCATTTGTTGTTTTAATCAAAATTCGCGTTAACTATATACTCGTGTTACAATTAATGATTTTTGTGACTTTTTGGCAACTATTTTGATTTGGTGTTTTGTTCTATTTTAATATCGAAACGACTTTTGAACGTCACACAGCAAGTGTGTATTAATTACAAGTATTCTTATTAAAGGTATTATTAAATAATATATAAATAATAATTAATATATTAAAAATTAACCTTAATATATTAAAGGTATTATTTAACGCGATTGGATATGGTTGCACGTCTTTTGCCGTTCATCCGTCCATTTATCGCCGGCGGATGAATGAAAACTTGACTTGACCTATTGTGACGTAAAAACTTAAAATGTTGTATTTTTTTTTCTTACATTTTTTATCGGTGAACCGACGTGAGTCGTTACACCCCTCAGTCACCATCATTTATTGAAAAAAGTAACACTATTTTACTACGGGGGTACATGATGGGGGGTGGCTTACAAAAAACGAAAGGCTCCTGCTTTTTTTTGCCTTCGGCATACATAAAACTACATCTTAACTAAGTTTATTGTTGTGTACTGCACCTTGTCGTCTCCTTTTCTCATCTTTCTTTTTGTGCATCACGTCGTTGATGAACCCGTATACAGTCGTCCAAGCCTTGCTGGACAGCGTGACTTCCACCTTATTCTCAGGCGTCACTTCTTCGGCGGTTTTAGTGACCAATTTGTCAAAATTTAATCATATCTGGTTTTGTGGATTCTGGGCGAGGGGCGCCTGATGTCCCTGTGCTCCTCTATTTGGATCAGTTTTTTTATAAGCCACGTACCTAATAAGTTTTGATAGACATTAAAATAATTGTAATCTTGAAAACGGTGATGTAGGGTGGAATAAAAAGAGTTTACCTGACCATTTTCAAGTGAAAATTAATTTTCTCGTTCAATTCCTGTAAAGTCTATAAACCAGTTATCATCGATAAACAAGGTCGGCTAGATACTTTTATTACTGTCGGTCATATGTTATATCATAATGTCATAGAGAGAGCTGTTTAAAAAAAAAAAAGCCCTCGAATGAAGTCGGCCTCAATATTGGTAGAAAAACGAAACACGTACCTGAATTTTCGTCCGCATTTTTTTATCGTACGAAATCCTGATATTTCGTTATCCAGATAAAATCGATTGGATACGAACGCGGGTCCGATGCACATGTGACAATCCTCTGTCGGTGTATGTATAAAAAAGTAGGTATTATTTATGGTTTTCATTCGACATTGTGAATAACGATTAGAAAATATAATAAAATCGACGGGTTTACTCGTATTTTATTATTGTTTGTATAACCATTTTTTCAAGTTTTAGCGAAAAGTTTTATCTTAATTTTTACTTGGTTCGCCTTATCAATACATATTTTAGTTAACTTTCACTTGCTCATTGTTGTAACAAAAGCAAAATTCTGTAGAGTTAATGCTTACAATCAACCCGTGGACGGCGGTTCTATTGACACGCGTTCTTTAAAAATAAAGTTTCCCTTTGAAGAAAATCGATTTTTTTTCCCCAGATTCTGAGCGCAGCAAAAAGTGTATTGTTTTGACAATGTCTATTTTTTTTTCTGCTAGCTACTTTACCAGGTACCTACGTTGAAATTCCTTATGGATTTAGTTAGATAAGGCTTCGAAAAACTTTTTAAAATACGCGAAACGGTTTTCTTTGGTAGTTTTTCAGCTTTTAATCGCCGCGTTCGTTGAACATGTATCAAAAAGAAGACGTGTCCCCCCGACGACGGTGGCGTGTTTCACTCGACGGTACGGATATTACTGGGTTTTAAAAAATTCATATCTAATAACGGTTGTTATACATGGACGGAGAATGTTATTTTAATAAAAAATTTTATCTTAAAACTCTTTGTTTCGTCTGACTTTTATTTAAAAAATAACTAAATATTATCTTACGAGAGTTCCCTCCTATGATATGCCGCTGGTTTGCCGTAGTTGACGAAAAAAAAAAAAACTGGCAGCGAGCTGCGAGACGGACTGCAAACGCCGCCGCACAGGAAGAGGACGAATACTTGAAAATGATGAGGGGACGTGGACGCGGGGGGAGTGCGGTGGGAGGGGGAGACCGCGGCCGGGACAGGAGGGTTAAGAAAACGGGGCAATGTTTCCGTGGAAACGACGGCGCCGCGGTAGAGACCTTGGCAACGACCGACCGGTCGTCGGGACCACAGGGCCATGACGGTCAATCGAATAGTAGGTAGGACGGAAATTTTGCGAAAAAAAGTGTATGATATTGTAAATGTTACATACGCATGTACCACACTAAAAAACATTAAATATTTTATATTATTTAAAATAATCCGTCATTTTTTTGTTTTTTTATTTTGACGTAAAAGTAACGTTTGCCCCTTCTTCTAACCAGTCACTTTGATAACGTTGCTTCAGCTCCTGAATGAATGGGGCCAGTTGGCGGTTTTCCGGTCAATCGTCGACATTGCCGTCAACTTCTTCTTCAAAGTGACGTTTTCAAAATTATTTGTTCGTCGTTCGAAATCTCAAACCCTCCATCCTGTTTTATCATTTTTTCTGACCTACCCGTCGTTACTTCCTTCGTCACAGCTACAGTATAGAGACGGTGATACTTACTATTTATTATCTCTGGTCACGACGGTTTTTGTTTTTGTGTCGTCGCTACTATAATAGAAATATAATAAATAGAAATCGCAATGTTTACAAAAAAATATTCAGCTTTTATCGTATATAATCCTACCGGTATTTACATTAAACAAACTAATTAATCGAAAATTCTGTTGACGTGATAATTACTAATGACCGAAAGAAATTGTTGTTAAAAATTGACACGACTGTTGGCAGTAAATAATTGGTGTTGGCGCACTCGAGATTTTCAGTTTCGCCGCACGAAACCGAAGTGAAAGACGCAAAAGCGTTCTTCCGCAGGAACTCTGCACGGTCCTTCGCGCGCATCCGCGGTTCAAACGTGTTGTACTATTCATAATGTTTTTTTTAAAAACGACGATTTTGCCTTCGAAAAAAAAAAAAAAAAAAAAACGATTCCGAACGGTGTCAGTTATCTAAGTAGGTCCTGGTATAAATTAAACTTAACAACGAAGCGGAGAAACGACTACAACACGAAATCTAAATACGTCGTGGACAATCTTCAAACCACGGTAGATCAAAAAAACTGTGCGATCATCCGAATTCAGTAAGTAACTGCTGATGCTGTGTGTTCGTATCAAATTCAAATGCGAAAAACCCGAAATCGACCCGTTTACGGATGAAAAATCCGAAAATGGCTTTTTGAATAGCCTAAAATTAGATGAAACTTTTTAAAAAATGTTAATCGAATTTTCGTACAGTACAATTGATGATTTCCCTCGATGGTTATTTTCGAGACCGTCGCGAGAAATAACTGCGTGCGCGTTACTGACAAAACGCTGTAAATCGAAAAACGACCTCCGTCTGAGGGGGGTAACTAAATGGTGTAGAAATCGGTGCACCGCTGGGGCTTTCTCCGCGTATCGCTCAGAATCTAAAATAATAACAATTTCGACGACCACTAGGAGAAAAACAATCGCCGGTGAGACGAGGTGAGACAGAATTAAATTAGAAGAAGTAATCCAAAAAGGCGTGTCTCGAGGACGATGGCGGGACACTCCTTCTTAGCTAGCCATCGTCGCCGTTTAACCCCCCATTGTCTTAATATAGAGCCCGTGTATCTTAACCCACCCACCGCTGCACGCACACACACACACTTTGTGTGCAACGCGACATTTCGTGTTGTAATATTTTGTACGTACGGCTTGTAAAAAGAAAAAATCGGTTTCCGGCGGCTATTTATTATAGATACGCTCTCGTTTTACCGGCGGAAACGATATCGCGGCTATTATCCGTTATTATCCGACGTATATAATAAATTACCGTCAAAACTCTGCCGGCAGTAGAGGACCACCTCCAGCAGCGGCGGCCGTTCTGCGGGAGCTCCAGAGAATTATTTCAAACGCGCGTATATTTGACCGATCGAGATTTCGGTTTATATCATATACTTTGTATACCGGAGTCATCGTAACAAATTCTATATTCGATGAGATCAATACTATTCGTCAATACTATATTTTTTATAACTACTGATGTGCCCGGTGGCGGCTTGTAGGATTGAGCGCGACACGATTTTCGTATCCTTTAAAAGTTTGTCATGATTTTTCACGAGTTGTTTAAAAATCCGTTCGGACAGAATTTTATCGCGATAATTATTTAACGCGTAAAGTAACCGGGTCTTATCGGTTTTTTTTTTTACAATTTTCAATAAACTCGCACCGTTTAACCCCACTTTAGATTTTAAAAACGGGCGCGATCATATTTTTCTGCGCATTTTTAACGCGAATTTTTTTGAATTTTTATTGAATTTATTAATGAATTTGTGCTTAGTACAAAACGGAAAAGAAACATCCGGATTCAATGTTTGCCGCGCTCTGTGTATTTCTCTTCAATTTTTTCGTATAAAATTTAACGATTGTTACACGTACGAAATAAGAAATACGTGTAAGATTATTACGAGTTATGCGAGATGTGAACCGATAATGTAGTTTATCGCGTTCCGTTCACTAATTATTTATTCATTCTTCTGTTTCGCTTGATTAATAATCAGTCGTCGTGACCACGACGTAATTTCTCCCGACTTTGTACGAAAAACCATGTTCGTAACACGGATTTACCTGTAAACCTACCTACCTGCCTGTTATGAAATTAACTCGCTCTAAAATCGCATTCGGTTTAAACTACTGGTGTTTAGGTTAGGCGCGTACATAACGTTTTTTTACTCTGTGTTTTTGTACTCGGTTGTGCCTACATCGCGGTATTACCACAGAATAAATGAAATCAGAATGGAAACATTGACATGGGTAGTATAGGACGTATCGCCTTCGGCCATTTTCTCAGTGACTCCGAAAACAGCTGTTCACTTATCAGTCTTATCACTTATCGTGCATTCAAATTTTAAATATTATTTTATTATTTTTTTCAAACACTAAAACGATTATTATTCAATTATACATACATAATTTCAATGTATATTATAATTATTGTTTAATATGTTGTACCTGAGTAAAATTTTAAGTACAAATAACTAGTTTGTGACGCATATTTTTTCAATATGTCACAACTAACGCAAACGAAACTTTTCGAGAGTACCACTGAAGAGAATTCAGACACGGATATCTTTAGGAATGGAATTAAATATCTTTGTTCGTTATACTTGTAATGTTATTACAAGTACGAACACGTATAGCCGACCCATTTTTAAATTAAATTATAAAATAGCAACGTCCGGTCAAATTCTCCCAACACAAATAACAAAATTACAAAACATATACACCCACAACACTGAACCATATGGATAAATGAACAAAAAATTTTGTAGAAAAAAGCGATCTCAATAAAATATTATGATAACGCATACGAAATGATGGGGGGTCACTGAGAAAATGGCTGCCGTTTTTTTGTTTACAAAAAATAGGTTTCTGATTTCATTTATTCTGTGGTCATTTTACTGCGAACGATGATACTAACGCGCGCCTGCACTGGCGGAAACCGTTTTCCGTCGCGCGTAATTTTCCCATTACCGAGCCCGCTCGACCGCGGCGAATCCCCCAACCCCGCCGCCACCGCGACGACGCTCCCGCCCGTATTATTTTTAATAACACAATACCCGAGCACTATTAAATTATTAATTTTCTCTCTCGTTGCGCCTGCTCTACGCGGCGGGGGCGGCCCACCCGTCGCGTCACCCCCGTCCACGCCAACCAAACACCCCGCGTCGTCCGGAACCACCGACGACGACGACGACGACGACACCGCCGTTGCCGCGCGAGAGACTCCTGTTGCGCGTATCTGTGCATCGCAGCTGCGCGTGTGTTTAATCAACCGTTTATCTTTTCGGACGCGGGTGTTTGATAGGAGCGTTTGATATGATGCACGAGATTCTACTATAGTCCGGCTCACGAAAATTGGCGGCCAGGGTTGACTGAGATACTTCAATTTTACTATCTTAGATAAGATACTTGAGAAAAAAAAGTATCTTAGATAAGATACAGAAGCGAAAGTATCTGAGATACTACACAGATACTTTCAAAGATACTTTATAGATACCAAAAGATACTTTCGTTCATTAATTTCATATTATATACTTAGGAAAAACTAAATAAAAAGATCAATTATTATAGTACTATTATCATTATTATTATACTGTTTTTGTAATATGTACATGTTTACTTTTATTTACAGATATATATGCTTAAAAAAAGTATCGTCGAAACTAATGAAAAGCTTGGTATTTTTTATTAGTTTTTAGCAATAGATGCTGCTCAAAGTTTTTGTCTGTTAGCCTATTTCTTAATGCAGTTAGTATCAAACCACCTGCACTAAACAAGCGTTCTACTGAGGCACTACTTGGTAAAGCTGAGATACTTGGTAGAGCTGACCGCCGCCGTACCCCGAACCTCACCCAACGTGTAGACAGTGGTTCTCATTCTATTGTTGCGAGATCCGGAACGGCGGCGGCGCAGCACGAACTATCGGCGCTATTGTTCATTATGCGTATTTGAAAAAGCGCGGTAAATTACACGGTAACAAAATCTTAGAGCTCAACATTCCTCTGCGCTTGTTTTGAATTGCTCTTCTGAGTTTTTGGAGAGTTTGGCAATACCTTTGAGAGTTTATTGTAGTGCCTCTTTCCAGGAAGTCCACCAAAATCACACCTTTTCTGTCCCAAAAAACAGTCGCCATCATCTTCCTTGCCGACATTGTTTGCATGCATTTCTTGGGTTTTTGGGGAGAACTTGTGTGCCCCCACTGCATTGATTGCAATTTCGTTTCACAGTTCACGTGTTTCACCCATGTTTCGTCACCAGTAACGATGCGATCGAGTAAAGAGTCACCATCCTTATGGTAAGCGTCCAAAAAGTTCAACGCTGCAGCCATTCGCTGCTTTTTGTGGTCCTCTGTCAAGATTTTTGGAATCCATCTTGCACAAAACTTGTGGTAACCAAGCTTTTCGCTGATGATTTCGTGCAGCAAACTTCGCGAAATTTGTGGAAAACTTAATGAAAGTTCCGTTATTGTGAAATTTCGATTTTCCCGGACCTTAGCATCGACTTTTTCGAGCAGTTCGGCGTTCACTATGCTGGGTCTCCCACTTCGATCTTCGTCGTGAACATTCGTTCGGCCATTTTTAAATCTTATGACCCACTGACGCACTCCACCTTCAGTGATAATGTTGTCCTCATACACTTCACAAATCTGCCGATAGATTTCTATCGGTTTACAGTTTTTTGCAGTCAGAAACCTTATTACTGCGCGCACCTCGCAGCTCGCGGGATTTTCAATTAACGCAGACATTTCAAACCGTCACAGTATCTGAACGAACACAGCACGAACCTCTCCACTAGCACGGCTAGATGCTGACTGAGCTGCGCAACGCTCTGACCCCACGAAGGCCGCGCCAGCCCCGCCCCTAGCGGACACAGACGAAAACGTAATCTACTTTCTGGATAACCCTCGTATATTGGATATTGTTTGATAACCACTACAACAAATAATCCACTTGGATCGTGGCGGTCAGCCGCCACTTTTCGTGAGCCAGACTATAGCAGCGGAGCTCGCAAGTGTGCGCCGCAGTGAAATTGGAAGTGTAAATCATCGGGGGGCTGTGCGATCTCAAAAACATCCCGAGATCATCGAAAGTTCGTGTGCTGCGGTACGTTTGGCCGCGAGTTACCCCCGTCTTTTGTACCCCCGCGCTTCCTCAACGTTTCGACGCCGATCGCGGTTTCTGGCGGACGTGTTCCCCCAACCAGACGACCATTGAGCATGATTATTACGATAATTTCTGTGTAACAAAAAAAAAAAACCATTTTGTGTCGCGGTTAGGACTGTGCGATTATTTTTTCCCCATAATTATTTTTATAATTTTCGATTATAATCGATTAATCGAATATTTTGAGACTACTGTACGATTATTATCGATCGACGAATAGTAATAGTATATACTCAAATAGTATTCGGATTAATCGATTAACCGAATAATCGTCGAATTTACAATCGACTACTCAATAATGTTGTAATAATAGTAATATGAGTAATCAAATAATTGTTCTGGGTTAATCAATTTATTCATAAACATTTTAAATACATTTTTGTTACAAAATGTACTGCCGTTTGGTCATACTTAAATCTTAAAAATAAATTGTTTGTAGTTTTTCGATTATTATTCGATTATTCGATTATTCGATTATTATTCGAACATTCGATCATTCGTTAAAAATAATCGATTAATCGAATAATCGATTATTATAATCGATTAATAAAAATAATCGCACAGCCCTAGTCGCGGTGTACTCGTGTTACAACGCAAATTACAAAAAAACGACGGCCTAATCAACCTGCGCGCGTTTTCCTCGACGGGAACAACCAAACGGCCGTTTTCAAAAAGAATATTTTCATTATTCGACCGAATCGGTTATGAAAAGTCGATTCGCTTGAAAACCTAACAACGGTTATTCGACGCAAGTATAAAAAAAAGAAAAAAACCACACAAATCCCGTCGGAGTAGTAAGAACACCTGACGAAAGAAAGTATATAATATACGGTCGCCGTCGTCTTCCTTCCTTCCTTCTCGACGGTACAGCACAATTATTATCATTTTTATGATAATACGTTTTATTTACACACGGCGCATTCATAAACATTTTTTTAACGCACGGTTTAGTGTGGAAATGAGGCGAACGGAATTTCGTCTTTTTTTTTTTTTACCTTATTTTTTTTTATGTTCGTTTGCGCGCGTTTTTTTTTACTCGTCCGGGTTTCCCCTCCCTCCCCCTCCCCCACTTCGAATAAATAATAATAATATTGCCGCTTTAGGTGCATCGTCGCATCGTTATTATTATTATAGCGCTCTCGGTTCCATTTTATTTATTTTATTTTTTTTCCCCGTTTCATTGTCGCCGCGGTAAGCCGCGCTATAAATTTAATTTCAACAATAACGAAACGGAACGGAACGGCTACCGGTTAAAAAGCGAAAAAAAGTAATAAAAAAAAGAAAGAAAAAAAATGATACGACGCCGCGTGTGTGTCGGCCGTGTGTATACCGAAACGGCGGCGGTCCGAAGATTTGACAATGGGGTTGCTGCTATGTACGTGGGACGCGGTAAATAACGAAAATAATAATAATTCTTTGTTGCCGACGTCCGTTTTATTTTTTATTATTTTTTTTGGTATATTTGTACATGTACCGTGTGTACTATATGGTATTGTTGCTCCGTCGAATTCATCGCGACGCGTTCGTAGTACGAGGATTACCGGTCGGTAAAAGTTTGTTAAACCATATTGAAATTTAAAAGATGCGCCGAGCTTGCGCGAATTTGGAAACTCTCCGTGCTCTCGCTTTTAACGGAAGAATTAAAAAAAAAAATCCTTTTTCTTCGTGCATATCGTCGTCTTTGTTGCACCACAAGGAAGTGCGTGCAAAGTCTCCAGACCCAGCCGTGCGTTTGATCGATACTTTTCAACCCACATTACTTGCAAAGGATTTCTGCGCTCGAGTCTCCGGGCCCAGCGGTACGACGACGTCGAACCCCTATTTTTATCACTTGGAGGTCAAATTTTAAAAAATCCGCCCATGAATGTACATGTTTGACACACTTTGTTAATCGGAAGCGATATTTGCGACCACTGTGTTGAAAAATGAACTTCTATTCAAACCGTCGCTGAAAAACGGGAAGAATGAGATAAAAACGTCGTGTTGTAGTCAAGCGGGAAAAATACTAAGCAGCGCCGTAAAAAATAACCGATGACTTTCGATTTTGCCAATGTGGGGCTGGCAACACTCGGCGTCTCGATGGTTCCGACATCAAATCCTTGTGTATATATCATTTGGCTGGCCTCTCTGTATTTATACTCTTTACTCTGCGTGGGTGGTTCGCCAGTTTAGAGTCCGCGCGGATTTCTTTTTCTCTTGGGCTCTTTCTCGAAAGCATAAACGCCGTCCCCGAAACGGGTGAAAGCGGCTGGAGGTATTATTTATAACTCGGGTCAAGTCGCTGCCATCCAGCCCGAAATTATAGGCGAGTTATAGACGTAAATCAGTGCGTTGAAAAACAGGTGGAGGAGGGCCGTCGTCACCCGAGTGATGTGCAGTTTTTAAAACTGGTTATAAAATAAAATGTCATTTTAATAATTGACATGGCGTTTTTTTGCGCCGCGCCCCGATTTGTAGTAGACGCACGAAAAAGCCCATCCTTTTCGTTGTCGGGAGGAACCGAACGAGCGACGGGGGTATCTTACATTTCTTTGACGGTTTCAACAGTTTTCGGCTCGCCATTCCACTCTATTATGAACCAGCCGCAATATTACGCAGACTTTCCGATAATCCGCGTATAATTTCGACTGTAATAATAATAATCCGTTGTGTGGCGACGAGACCTTGACGGTTTTCCGGATTACCGCGTTGTCGGTTGGCGCGACCGCGCGTGTTCACCTAATAAACACAATAATAATAATAATATCATATTGTGTGTGTCGGTCGTTGGGGGCCGCGAGAACATTTAATTTGGAAAAACTTACAACCGCCATTAGTAATTTTTGGCGAGCGGGCTGTTATAAATAATAAAGACCGGTAAATTAATATCGGACGAGAGAAATCCTCCGGGGATTTGTCGGTCGGCCCCCACGACGACGGACCATCATCGCCGCGCAAATCCTTTTCGCCGTTCCCGGGATTTATGCGCGGTCGATTTCGGGGGAGAATGATGAAGGTGTTGGCGGCGGCGGTGGGTCGAGCTATTCCGAGTGTTTTGAACATTTTGAACGAGCGGATGAAGGAAATAAAAGGTTTAATAAATAAAAGGTTTCGAGATGACCGTCGGGGTGAGCCAGCACGAAATTGGACGGTGGTACGCGAGTGGCGCCAGTAGCGGATCTCAGTAGGAGTTATCCAAGGTGGGTGGGAAATTTCGGTTTTAGACGTCGGAGCGAGATTTTTTTCCGGCCATTTGTTCTGTAGAAACCGGTGTTACGATTTATTAATAAGGTAGGTAAGTAATGATCCAACAAACAAGATGGTTTGTACCGTACGAAAGAACTTGCCTGTTCAGAATTGATTTGACCAAACAACTTTGACAGAAAATTGTTGTATTTTTATTCAAATTCAAGTGCAAACTTGTAACACTTGTAGTACAATACCGATGCACTATTTGCAATATGATGAACCCGAAGTTTCGTTTTTAGCGAAACGGTCTGTATCCACATTTGAAATTATATCTCTACGGATACGTAAGTAAAAGCGCCGGACCGGTCAATCCGTCTTCTCCCATCCAACACCACGTTTTCAATCCAAAAGTTTATAAAAGCGTGTAACGCGACACATCCAAAATCATATGACGTGATAGTAAAATACAAACTAAAATAGTGGGTAGTAATAATTCTTTGTTCAGTAATGAATCGAAACAATAAACTTAATTTATTAACCAAACAAAAATAACTGCGTTATAAAATTTTAAAAAGGACAAATACGTACATAAACTGACGATGAATTTGCGCTGGAAGTACTGATGAAATCAAATGTTGTTTCAAAAAACATTTCAGTAGGATTTTGTTGGCCCAAGCTGTTGTCCACCACTCTTCGTCTAGATAAATTAACAAAATTTACTTTAAATTTGTTTTATGAACCAATAAATAGTACAAGTCTCTACAGTTAGTAGTTGTATTAACTCTTAAACGTGTGTACGTTAGTATTAAATATGTGTAGGCCCGGATTAAGGTGCCCCCCTTTCTTCATTTTACGAGCTAATATTTTACAGGTTTTCAGTGCTGCATTTTACTTATGAACACCAGTCCACACAGGTAAAACCATTTCCTCGTTTGACCAGGAAAACATTTAACACGACATATTTCGATATTGATTTTATAAAGACAGTCTTTCCGGGTAGAATGTAAAGTTTGTTGGAGTAGCCACATACCTTTGTGGTAAGTCGCAGATTTGTGTGAGTCATCGGTTTAGAATTTGTGGTTTGATTAAACATCAAACCATGTTGAATCTGTGGACGAACTTCAAAAATTACTCTCGCAGCAAGCTCGGTGAGTCGAAACGACACGTACTCAAAAAGCGTTTGGACGCGTGTTTTCGATTTGGATTTAAGTATTAAAATAACAATAGTTTGTGGAAAATCGCAGTCGAGATTAGTTAAAATAGTAGTTAATTTGATATGGTTTTTCGGGGTCATGCAGTACGCGAGTAATTTGTGTAAATAAATGTTCATATTAATATATGTTCATACTCGTGTTTCTTTTCCGATTCCTTCCCTTCAAGAGCTTCACCACCACTCGTCCAGCCTTTATTTATAATCAACTCTTTTAACGTTTTTTCCTACTAAACCCCCCATATAGCATCAGCAAAAATCATAGGCCATGAGGATACCTCATCTGTACAACAACAGAAGACAATATTTATCAAGAGGCACCTACGTTAACGTTTACTTTTCGTCCGCACACACTCTCTATTTACGTTCTTACATTTCCCATTTTCGGGACCTTTTTTTTTTTTCATTATTACTGTCGTCAAAGTCACTTTTTATGGTCTAACTGTTTACAGCACGATTAATTTACAACTATATTAATATTTCTTTGTTTTCATCACGGGTTAACAGTTACGATACATAATACAACGCGTTTGATAAGTTTCATCAGTAATATTATTTTAATTATAATATTTTTTTCTCGCCGCTGATGATAACTTTTTATTGGTGTATTGTATTTCATGAACAACACCCAATTATCTGAACTATTCTGATATGCGATTCAGAATAAATACCAAATTATACAGGTAGTAGCCAACTTGAAAAGTGACTTTGCCAACTTGAAAACAGCTAACTCCGTTAAGTTTCTTTTTTTTTTTTTATTAAATAACGTAACCGGTTAAGGTGCCAGGTCAGTGTTAGTAAAAGTAGTTAGAAATTACTGAAAAAAATAACTTCCAACTTGACTTCTAACTTTTTAACTATGCAATTACTGCCCAGGCTTGATATTTCGTTATTCACAACGTAGGTTACCTACCTAACTTAAGATACCTCTTCAGTTTTTTCCTCGTTGGGAATATTAACCCTTCAGCCCACTTTAAAGACGTTTTGGTTACTTTTTATGGTTATAACGAATGTTGGTGCTGTAGTTTTATCGTCATATCTAATGTTGGTGCTGTAGTTTTATCGTCATATCGAATGGTTGTGCTGTAGTTTTATCGTCATAACGAATGTTGGTGCTGTAGTTTTATGGTCATACCGAATGTTGGTGCTGTAATTTTATGGTCGGTCTTAACGAATGTTGGTGCTGTAGTTTTTTCATGTTTGGGACTTTTTTTTATCATAACACCTATCGTAAAAACGTCCATCAGAACTCTGACGCACGCCTTTTCAAAATCTTTAAATATCACAGTTTTTTTTTTTTTTTTTTTAAATCATGTGAATTTTATAAAAAATAATTTTACACTACAATAACGCGAGATTAAACCTAAGGGTGTAATTAACTCGCGGTTACTTTCAATGTTTTTGATTTTTAAACGCGGTGAATACCAAAAGAATTGAAAATAATAATTCATTATTATAAATGATTTTTTATGTTTACAAAAAATTTTTTAAAAAGTGAACTAGGAAATGAAAAATAACTACAATACGAAAAAAAAAAAAGAACAGTAGTAAATATATACGTAAATATATACTCGTATTATAAATTATAAAATAATTATAATATAAATATATATTATATTGAATAATGAGAATCTATAGGATTTCCATCACCTGGTACATTGGAACCATTAATTCGTTTCATTTTGTTTCATAAAATCGGGCATATCAGTTTCCCCTTCATACCATGATTGTTGTGTAGGAGTATTTTGTATATTACCTGTATCGTTCAACATCAACATCGGGAACATTCGGGACTTTCAGAATCATTTGCAACCCGAGAAGATGTTTCAGCCATATATAATCGCTGCCGGAGTCTGAAAAGTCAAAATCTTCATCACTTTCGGACTCGCGAAAAGCATCTGTCCAATCCTACTTACTTTCATGTCCCCGATTCGTACAAATGCGCGCTTTGGTCGAGATGGACCGAATTCATTCAATTTTCATATCACTCGTATTGTAAAAAAATAAAAATAAAATACGTCAATTAAATCGTCAAATAACGGATAACACATAACAATTACGTTATTATTACTATGATCGTAGTCCTAAAAATAGAAAACTTGTGCCACGGATGGCACGCACATATACTCAGTAATATGTACCGAACAACGGTGGCAAAAAAAAACAGATTAAAAATAGTTTAAAATCAATGTATTATAAATGATCCGCGCATGGGAAACGATAGAAATGACGCCTCAAGGCAGCGAACGTGTTAAGCGAATAATTTTGACCGAACCTAAAAGCAACGTCTGTATGCGCGTGTCAGTTTGAAAAGATAAATGAACGACTTTTCATCTTTAAATTTTTTAACTCGAGAATATTCTTTCGAAAATCCAGTAATTTGAAAATGTCATAACAGTTCTTAAAATCAATTACTATAAATGCGCACAATAAAATTTACAAACAGTTATAATAGCTATGGCAGTAAAATAAACGAATCCATTCGTGAATTAATAATAAATAATTAATAAATACGCGACGAGTTTGTGTTGCAGTAAGCGCGTCTCGGTGAAAGCACTTCCTCATTTCTAGAAATCCCGCGGCCCGTTTGATTTTTATTTTTCAATCGAAAATTACCCGCCCGAGAAGCAATGGCAACATGTCCGCATTATAATACGTTCTTGATTCCATCTACTGCGGAGTACTCCGAGGAGAACACCTAATAACCTTCATTGATCAATATCACTCGTAGGATCTAAATCCCGATTATTATTTAGAGCGGGCGATTCAGCCAACGGTTTTATGACTTTTGGCGGCCGACCGTCCGTAGAGTTTTCATGTTGTCGTTCTGCCGCCGCCCGAACAAACGTTTCCAAAAAAACCCCTTGGCTTGTGGATTTTTCGGTTCTTATTGCCTTTATTTCTATCGTCTCGGTAGAAGACGTCGGAGGTTTTCACGTAGTCTGGGAACACGAGGAGAAGGAGTTGGCGGGGCTTCGGCCAACGCGTCAGCTGAACTGATGTAATCGACCATCATAAACTTTTGTCGATGGAAAATATGTACTGGAAGTATAGGTGCACACGAATATTTTGGTGAAAAATTTCATTTAGGTACACTGGCCGTACATACCAACACACCGGTCCGGCCCAGAACCCCCCGACATGGAGCCCTCCTTCCTCTTCAGCTCGTGTTCCCCTCCTCCAGGGGAGGACTGACAGGGGGGTCAGTGCCCAAACCTGTCGTCTGTCCGCGGCTTTCGCGTGCTGTGCCAACCTCGTCGCGGGCGCTCTCTCTTGTGGAACAAATCGAAACGAAAATAATCGTTTGAAGAGAAGAGAAGAGAGTACGCCGCAGACATAAATACCGCGCGTACGATGCGGGCGGTTTATTTTTTTCTTTTCCCACCCTGTTCGTCGTCGTCGTTCCCCTCGGGTCCACCACACTTACTACTGCTTGTGTGGAATTTTTTTTTGTTTTTTTGTTTCGTACTACTACACACGATGTTGTCGTGTAACTTTATACCGTCGGCACTTTCCCCTCGTGGCGGACTTAAAGAGGGCGTCGTCGTCGTCGCGGCCGCAGCAGCATTATGTTGTGATGCTGGAACGCGGCGGTGTGTGTGGTATTATTATTAGTATTTTATTAGAAATTCATTTGCCTCCTCGACGAGTGTCGGGGCGACCGCCGGTAATAATTGTGTACGAGCGATCGCGCGATAAAAGTTTATTGAAAAAAAAAAAAAATAGGGGGAAATGATAAAGAAGTACAAGAAGAAGTGTATTGGGGAAAAAAAAAAAAATAATAATAAAAATGCTCTTAACCGGCGCGGCGGTCTCGCGAATGAATGAATGAACGAGCGAAAAAAAAACCGCAATCCATCCCCCTGCTCGGGCGCGCCCATTCGGGAGCAGTGTGCCGGAAAATCGCGTCTCGCCGTGCGTCTAATCTAAACTTTGAAGTGCGCCGGAAAACGTCCGGATTCCCCCGAGAAGAGGAGAATTGGGGGCGAGCTGTGTGCTGTTGTTAATGATCGCGGCCAACTGTTAAGCCTCGCCGTACCGATATATTGTTGTAATACGCGGCCGCGCAGCCGGTGCGGTTTTCGCGGAGAAAAGTAATTTATTTTTGGGCAAAAAAAAATCGTCTCTGAAACCGAAAATTCGTCGCCCGACCGAAATGCGCGAATTTCGGTATCGTGTTTGTTTTTTACGGCTCGGATTGATCGATCGCCGCCGCAGGTACCGAATTTCTCTACGGGCAACGTCTCTGTATTCCACGGTCCTCGTTATCGTGGGTTGTTTGTGTGACGGACGAAAAATCTGAACACTATAATTATGATGATGATAATTATTATGATGACAAATCGTCATCCGACGCGCATTGGCGATTTCGAAATCAATTTCTAAATAGTAGTAGACAGGAGAGGTGTGTACCTTGAAAAGTAACTGATTTGAAAACCGACTCGGTTAAGTCTCGTTTGTTAGTTCAACAACGTAACCGTAAAGTACGGTGCTAGCCAAGAGTGATTCAGAGAAACTGCTGAAAAAACTTGTCTTTTAACTTTTTGACTAGGTAATCTAGGTGCCCCGGCCGCCGAATATAATCATTAATATTTAGTAGTTAATCTTAAACCACCGACTTACGGTCTAAAAAAAAAAAATACGTTCACCTGAAACGTCGACCTTTTAATTGCATGTGTCTCCCTTGAATATTTTCTAACGGGCCGCCCCCCGGTTTTGTATTTTTTTTTTTTTTTCAAATGGAAATGTTCAGCTACACTATATATAGTTTGTTGTATGTTCAGAGAACCATGATAAAATGTGATAACACAAATTAATATTCCACAATAGGCACACACTTCACTTTCTCCTCACCTGATGACAAGAGATGCTCCACCCACACGTGCCCTATCTGCCTGCGGCGTTCGATTAACAATGAAACACACAATATGTGTTGAACAGAATGCAGAAACCGTTGTCAAAAACATCGTTACCTCCTAACCTCGGCTCTACACATCTTTTCGACATCCCACAGCACTTGACTTTCTATAAAAAAAATGCTATCTGTAATACAATTTAAAATGTTATCGTGTATTATATTTTGTAATTTAAAAATGTTACTGTCAGGCCATCGCCGCCGCGGTATTTAAAAAAAAACAGTATTCCCGTTTGAAATTTATATTTTACATTTATTTTGACGTGCATGAATATAAAATAATAGTGTATTGGCGAACCTACTTTCCTCTTATTTTTTCCTATCGTATCTTGATTAATTTTTTTTATTTTGGGAAGTCTCTTATTTCAACGAAACACGACGGTATTTATTAATATAGTGGTGTTTATTCTTCGAAATCACGGTAAACTAGTTTATCGAACACAATCGTCTGTGGAAAAAGACGACTGCCGAATTCCGAGCAAAATCGTTTTGATTGCACGTTGAAATTTCGCGTACGACTTGGCGATACGAAAGTAGTTCGGTCGAATAGTAATTACATCGCTAGCCGGTGTAGTATTATAAGACCGACACGATTTTTTTTGTATTATCAGACTTATACGATTATCATGTAAATCGCCTTTGTAACATATTCTCCATGAAACGGGTATCCAATATCCTGAAGAGTAAGGACAACTTTCGCACGGTCCATATAAATACTGTTCAGTGAGTACGGTATACGACCAGTGGATGTTCGCGAAGAGGTTCACGACTTGTGCCGTCTTCTTTGATTCCGAGTTTATTAAAGTTGAGGTGAACGACAAAAGACACCGTGTTCATCATATTGGTAACACTCCACAGCGGTTTCATGTGATATAAAAATATTTCTCACGAGTTTTACCATGTCCAACGATATTTGAATGACTTGGCTCTGTTGCCTTCAGTCACACAATATTACAATTGTGTACATATGCCGTATATACTATACGATTATTATATAACACAGCACGTATTTATGAAAATTTCGCCTAACCGCCAAGGATATTTATAGTATTTGATCAAATTTTATTTATATTTTTTCTATAATTATATCAGTGGTGTACGAATCGATCGACAAGCGACAACGTATAAGCATTACGCACGCGGTAGGAGGAATGGAGTTCAACCGCAATGAGGTGTTTCTACAAAATATGCATGTGCACAAACGGGGGTCGGTTGAATGAAGCCCGGTTTTTTTTACAGAATTATTGTTTTTTTTTCGAAATTCGAAACAAAAATGTTTACGAGACGGGAAATTTTCGTCCGCTAAGACGAACAAAAAACGGATTTGGGCCCTGTCCGCGCTAAATCCTCGGCGGGCGCAATGTTTGTAAATTTCAAGACTAGTGTCGTGTTGATTTCATTTGTTTTATAGCTCGAGCTAGAGCTGTTACGGCCAAACTTTGCGAGTGTTATTGTAATATTGTGAAAAACTCATTAACAAAATATATGACCGAGAAGAATTGTGGTTTTAATATTATTTGACACTTGTTTGTTGAATCCGAAGAATCTTTCATTTTTTTCTTCAATGAAGCAGGTTTGACAAAATTCTCACGCGTACGCTTAGTTATAGCTGGTGCGTCAACGCAGTGCCGCCGGATTTAGCACAAGTGCCGCCATTGGCCCATATAATCTGCCGCTCCTCCAACAACCTACGTCCCTAAAATTCATTCTTCCACCACGGAAAAAAAAACAGCAAATTTTAAAAATTCGCATTGATACATTGAAAATTAGAAGACAATTTTGATTGAACACAATAGTTATGCGAATAAAATGTACGAACGAAAAAACATCGCGAATAAAATAATGAGATACATAACTCTCGTCGTAGTGCTGTTCAAAAGTACCACGTGTGCCGCCGTATGGCCGTGTAGGATGGAGGCTCACTCCATCTCGGCAGTCATGCGAGAGCTGCGTACTTGGAATACAGCGACAGGAAAAGTGGCCCGCCACGAACTTAGCGGCCGTTTCGCCTCAGTGGTGCGTAACGTAATTAAACTTATTGCCGCCGCGTTTTTTTGAATTAATTTACTGAAAATACAATAAAACATTATAACATATATTGTCCACAATGTCAATGAGAATGTGTGTTGTTGTTGCGTTGGTTTGACAAAGCCATTGTTGTGGTTCTGTTAATAAAACCACGTAGTCTGCGAACATTCGACGCGTTTCGTTCTCGTTTCGCCGATTTTTCACAGTGAAAACGCGCAACGCGGAAATGTACGTTCCAATTATTGACTGTATTACGCGAACTGTTGTGTTGTTTTGTTGTGTTCCGATTGATTCCGTTTGTTCTTCGGTATCACGGTAACAGAGATCAGATGACTATAGACAACTGCGGCGTGTAGCAGCGAGCGATACGTTTCGCGCGAATCAACTCGCGAGACCACCCGGTTTCGGGAATGTCGCGAGGAACCCTAGTCGTCCCCAAGCTTGTTAAACTTCCGAATCGGGAAGGTTTCGGAGTCGAGTTTTGCGAGATCGCGTAGACTCCGTAAATAGTCCGTCCAAAAAAGAGGTCGAATTTTTCGAGAGTAGAATAAAAGATCTTAACTTTATACTTTTTGACTTATTACTCGTGTGTAAACGACACCGTCGTATATTTGTTATTTTTGTGTTGTTTATACAATTTGTAATAATCGTGTAAACAGAGTTCACCGTTGCCATCTCTCACGTAGAGTGCCTTTATTTGCAGAAATATAACCGGTAATGGCTACGTTTAAAGCTTCATCATTCCGAGACGTAGCCGGCCCATCTTTTCTAAGAGTTTTCTCTACGTGCTCGCTGCCATAATGCGGTGGCAGGAGGAATTATTATACCAAAAGTGGTGTGACAATGGATGCAAAGACATATATGTTGTGTGAACGTAACGTGTATTCTCCGTATCATCTATCAGCTGTCTCCACCCTTTACGGCCGTTTGTACCGAATTGTTTTGCGAATAATATCTTCACTGACATATCTGTAAGACGAGAATTACAATACAGGTATATAACAAGAAGTGTCTATATACCAATAGAACGGGTGTGAAACGCGTTAAAAAAAAAAAAAAAAAACTTCATTAGCAAAAATAATTTTCAGACAACTTGAGACTTGAATTTAAAAACACAAATTCAGCGTGATCGCGCACGAATCGAAACTTATTGGAGTCGAGAAAAATTTGACTTTTTTAAAAATATTTTTATGACTTTTAATTATTTAATAAACAAAAACAGCGCAATAGAAACGACGATATACATCAAAAACACTTTGGGTGTACAAAATTTAAGAAAATCTACGCACGTATTTAATAAAATTTGAGTTAAATAATTTTAGAACTGAGTACATTAATTGTTATTAATCAACTATTGTTGATAATTCGTATCAAGTTGGATAGCACTGATAACTAAAACTTGACGAGTTCTTTAACAATTTGTTATATATTATGATTACAATGCGAGTAAAATTTGTTTTCTAAGATGTCTGATGAAAAAAACTTTGTGTGTAGTCCATCATAAATCACGGTAATTTATTTTTTAGATTCTGAGCAAAGCACAAAGTTTTTACAATAATGATTTTTTCTTTTACTGATAACATTATTGTAAAATAAAAAATTTGGTCTGACTTATTCGAAATTCCTTCAAATGATTTAAAAATATGTGCATCATAATGAATTGTCAAACAATATAATTGGCGCAATCAGAACGGATTCAATAATTTTTTGACTCATTTACAGAGCCATACAATTTTGCAATCGTTGTTCCATAAAACCTTTTTCAGTTTTAGTTTAGAGTCTTGAAAAAAATGCACACACCCAGGAATATACTTGAATACAATTGCTACTTGGTAGCATATTCAAAAACGCGCACTACACTATTTTTGATTATGTCGATGTGTTTAAAGAGGGTGATTACAAGTTTGGAATTTTAATGAAGTGCACGCCTTCCGAAGTTCTGTAAGTTTTCAAACGTAGAACTTTCCTAACCCGTTTAAAAAACTACTAGTTGTAATAATAGTTGTAACCGAATGGTTTGCGCCAACTGCAGCGTCCAAAACCTAGCGTCATCGAATGGATACGTTATCATAATGTTATCTAGAAAATGGATTTGTATTACAATTTACATTGCAGTGTAGAGAACACATTGCGACTGTTTGTTTAGAAGCGTTGTTAATTGTTCTGTAAATCCCAGTGAAAAAAAAATAAAATAAAAATAGTAAAAGGAGCCGATCAGTTTTGTATCATTAATTTTTGGATACGAAAATATCCATAAAATATATGTATTATGTGTCGTATTTTAATAATAAAATATACTTGGGTATTTAGTTGAAAAGACACTCTGGACAAAAGTCTCTGCAAACAGGTTAATTGGGTATTCTCTTATGGAATATGGAGTATAAGATCGTTCAGTGTGTTCATCCACAGATTTTTGTTACTGGCGCCCTCTTGTTTTGTAAATGAACTGAAAATAATTGAGATCAATATTTTTTTTTATTAACTACACTCTCCGCGGCTTCTGTGGCCATTGGATGTAATATAGATACAATTTTTTATTTACAATTTACTTGTGTGTTTTATACAATTTACATTTTCTGTACAAGTCGTGTTTCCTATCTCCTCCTTGGTCATGATCAATTGAAAATGAATTAAAGTTGATTTTTTTGTTTTCTAACAGTGAAATGTCTTCATAGTATGTAATACATAGATTGTATTTGTTCCGCGTCGCGGTAGACGTGAAAATCAACAGAAAATCAAAACACGATTGATGAACAGAATAATAATTGCATTTCTTCGTGTTATGTTAAAGCCGAAAAATCAAAGAAAAATAAGTCGTCGATCCCAAGAGTCAGATTTATCTAAAACTAAAAGTTTAGATTACTCATTGTTTACATTGGTGGTTACTCGGGAAAAAGCGTGTTAAAACTTAAAAGTAAATTTCGTTTATTTTCGAAATCACAGCGCACATACTGACGTCAATTCCCAAGTCTTTATCACGTTAATACGAGCGAAAAGGTCTTTACAACATTATCATTCATATACTCGGTATTTAGCCAACGGACAACAACATAAAATGTTCCGCGATGTGCTAAATATTGCGATTTTTTTTTTTTTTTTATTATTTAATACGTTTAATTTGATAACATAGTTTTTGTGCGGAAATATAAAGCTGAATCAATGTAAAAATTTTGATGCAAATTTTTGTCGTATTATGCTGTCACTTGGCGAAAGACCGATACGCGTAAAAGAAATTTTAAATCTTTAGATCCGGAAGGATTGGTATACTTTAAAAAACAAAACTTATAGTTTTTAGTAAGTACAATTTTTCTCATTTTCTCAGTTCCTCCGATCAATACGTCTAAATCTTGTTTGGAGAAACAAATAAGTTCTCTAGTTTTTGTCGAAGTTAGACAATGAATATCATTAATACCGTATTGGAGTAAAGTCACATTAATTGATGTTTTTGTTTTTGAGCGTTACCCAGGAGAGAAGACACCACGCGAAGGTTGGCTCATAATAATATTGCCTCCCAAAATTTTTGTTTTTTTCTTCGGTTCAAAAGTTTGTTTCTGCATGATTTTGAAAAATATTTTGTCAAATCTTAATAACACCGTACTTTTAAAACACCGTACTTTTAACAACGTACTGTCTTGCCACGACCGGTTTCAACAACTGTTGAAATAATAATAACATCCGTGATTCGTAATGTATATGAAGAATCAAACCAAACTAACATCGTATTTTTAACTAATATCGGTTTCTGGCGAGTGCAGTCTTCAATTTTTATTTTCATTTTACAATGAAAATGCACAAATCGTTATTAATGTGATCAAGATGACCATTTTTAAATTTAAGTACGATCCTTTTAACCCTGGGTGCGTTAAAACCTGGAGGATTTGGAAAAGACAACATTTTTATGTTTTGTCGAAAAACTATGAAAGTTACGAATTGGACGATGAATTAATTGGATGAATTAATTGGACGATGAATGAGTATTTAGGAAGGCCCGACCGCGGCGCGTCATACCAAAATAATTATTTAATAAATAATAATATTATGGTTAAGGGTTTTAGTTTTTCAATATTCAGTATTGAAAATTCTCAATTTCCATTCATTGGTCTCGTACACAGAGTACTTACTGTGAAGACAAAACCTTTGGATGATTTTGCGTTTGAAATAGTCGCGTCCGTAATACTGCTGGGCCCTTTGTCCATTAGACAAGACGAAACAATCCGAGTTGTAAGTTTTTATTGTTCGTTTAAATCTATAAGAATTACAATAAAATCGGTAGTTGCAAGTAGAGACACAGTAGTGCAAAAATAGCTTTTCCGTTTACAAGGGAAAAAAGATACGAAATTTGATTGCGCTCTGGTGTACTTACTTTAAACGTTTGGCGATCAGAGTCTTTGACGCGGAAAATGTATCTTATACCATTTTAATTTCACAGTTTATATTTTTTATAAATAAAAAAATTATTGTTACTTAACGTGTCGTCGTACGATTAGAAATAACTCAGCGCGATAAAATACATATATATTTTATGTGAAAACACGCATATATTATAAAAAAAAACCTCAAAAAATACGCGAGAATATAAAAAATTTCCAACCCAGTAGTAGAAAACAATGTGCGCATGACAAAACAAAACTTCGACGAATTCAAAACGTGTGTGTGGTGCGCGAAAAACCGTCTCTGCCCGGACGGAATAACGTCTCGTCCGTGAGCGTTTTTCGTTTTCAGTCGTATTTATTATTGTACGCTGGTTTTTTACAACTGCAAAAACGTTTACTGCTGACCGGGTTCGGTTAAATTTTGTTGTTAGATATATATACTTTTTACTACTATTCGACGTGTTCGCGCCGAATAGTAGTTCTCCTCCGTTTTTGGGGGCTCGTCGCGTTCTTATTGAATTTTTTTTTTTTCTCTCGTTCACCCTCGCGCCGTTTTCGCGTGGTGTTGTTAACGCGGCGGCGGCCGCCGCTAATGCTTCGAGCAAATAACAACAACAATGGAAATACTGTTGTTTATTTTACCGCCGTTTTTTTTCGCCACTATTATTATTATTATATTGTACAATATGAGGTATGTACGAAAATAGACGGGTACTACTACTGTGTACAGCCACCACGCGGCGTGTAAAATCACGGTTACACAATACATTTTACGTTGGTTTTGCGTGTGTAAAAGTACAGCAGCGTATAGTGGCAGCGGCTGCTACACCGGCTGCTCGTCGAACCCCGGGCTCTCTCTCTCGGACCATTAATTTTTTTTCTTCATCGTTTCTGTTTGCGTAAAAACTACGCGGAAAAGAGTAGACCCACAACGTGTGTATAGAGTTGTAGGTATTTTCTTTTTTTGTTCAGTCGCGCGTGTGTGTGTATCCA
Source organism: Hormaphis cornu (assembly GCA_017140985.1). NCBI lineage: Eukaryota > Metazoa > Arthropoda > Insecta > Hemiptera > Hormaphididae > Hormaphis > Hormaphis cornu. The sequence goes on along the minus strand of CM029361.1, from coordinate 31,545,722 downwards.
GGCCCGTTTTTTAACAAAGATTGCCGCCGCCAGGGCGACACAAAATTAGCGACCCCCGTTGAAAAGAATGTGTTGTACGACATATGTGGATGGTGGTTTACCGCGATCTTTTATATCTCTTGCGTTTCGCTCAACCGAAATCGATCGAACACAAACAACGCGCTACATTTTTGTACGATTTTCGCCGACACGATGTAAACCGGGCGACCTCATAAACGAGGACCACGCCGAAATTTCTCGCTTACCGAACGTTAAAAATGAATTTCAAATTTGGGCTACGACTGACTGTTCTTAAACCTGACTGGCCTACGGGATGGATCTTTATATTGGCTATAGTAATCATGGTTGGATCAAGAATTCTTTTATGGAGGATGCTACGGGGGGTGCTACGATTATATTATAATTCGTAATCGTCCAAATTGAATTCGAGCATCGCGTACTCGTTGTGTGCCAGTCGCTTTGAGATGGTGGTAAATCAATGTCGCCAAAAATTGATTTTACAAGATAACAAGTCGCACCACTACCGCTATCCAGCCTGAAATACGAAGGCGTGTTTATGGACCCCCTAACTTTACAAAACTGTACTACTCCCTTAGCTCTTTTCATCTCATAACTCCATTCAAATAACATTGACGCATCCAACTCCCGCTCACAGACTTTCCAGCTATCTTTTCCTTCAGAGCATATATTCATAATTGTCCTCATCATTTTTGCGTAGCATCGCGATTATTTGCCCCTCCAAATTCACTCGATTATCGATGCTCTCATCTTCATCGTCCGAATCATCATATGAATCATCTACATCGTCAAAAGTCATATTTCTAATTTTTTCAGTTATCCCCGAATCGTCAGTAGCTAACTCGCTTATTACCTTGGCGATCCTTTGTGCCTTCAACTTCGTTTTTTCTATCCCCCTTGTCTGATTCGTTTTAAATTTTGCATCAAGTCCTTCTTTTATTTGATTCTTTTCTTCTCTTCTCTTCCTCCTCTCATCATATTCTTCGTTAACTTCATCCTTAGTCAGTAAAGAAATATATTGGGGCAATTCACTTTCATCTTCGTCCAAAGCTCTGAATCATGTCTGATACCGATTTCTCTCGTTGACGCATAAATGTTAGCCTTTGCTCCGCCTAGAATTGAAATCTTCGCCATTCGTGATTTCGTGACCTCAAAGCATACACCTTTTGACCTCTTAGCGCTAAACACTTTAATTAAGTTATTCGATAGCCGCAAATCCTTTTCCATAATCAATATCGTAATTTCATCATGCCTTTTCAGTACAACGTCAATGTCGTTTCGTTTTTCAATTCTAGTTACTACGTCAAAATGAATTTCTTCAATTTTACCATTCTCCAGTTTTAATGCTGTAACTCCTTTGAAGGGAGAACGCGCACGTTCATCGCAAACATACAATATATCGATAATCACGCGAGCTGCCATCTTGAGAAAATTGAATTCTTTTTTAACCTCGCCAAAAATTAAAACCATATCTCAGTAAATCAAATTTTCGAACAAATTGTTATTGCCTGAACTGAAAAAAAAAAACAGTTTCGATAATGCGAAATGATTTCTTTCGATTTGAACGATTTTCGGATGACTAATAAAATAAAAGTAACGAAATAATATTAAACGATGTGTTTTTTTATGTTTAAAAACATCGGAGTGTTCAGATTAACAAAATGTGTTGTTGACAGCGTCGTAATAATGGCACACGATATGTTATGAAACATGTGATCGTCTAAAAAATTTACGTGGTGGGTGATCTCTGTTAAGAGAACGTACAAAATGTTGAAGTTCCGGATTTTTTCTTGAAAAAATGGTCGAAATTGTTAGATTTTGGTCATTTAAATCTCGTCAATTCGGTAATGTACGAAAATTCCCCACTAATCATTTTTGTATAGAAGTCGCGGTTATAAAAAGATGAAAATTAATTAACTCTGTACAACGACCCGAATCCGCCGACCAAACAGATTTTCCGTTCGTTTTAACTACGCGCAAAAGTCAAGTAGCGTCAATAATTCACACAAAACGATGTCACTCACACAAAACGATTTACTTGAAACAACTCGCGTTTATTGAATATGCTCTTTTTTTGATGCCGATCACACCGCAGTTATTATAGGTGTCAATGAAACAAAATTAATTTCCAAAGCGATCCACATCGCGACGGGAGAACGTGTTGTTTTTCGATTTCAAAAATAAAAAAAAAATTTCAAACAGTTGTGGTGACACGCAAGCGGAGTAGGCACATGGTTTTATTCGGATGAAAAGAAAGAACTTTGGATTCTAATAATAATATTAACTGCAGCCGTCGTATAATAAAAAAAACCTGGACGCACAACTTTTTTTCTGGACCCGTCTGCAGACCCGCGCGTTTGAATTTTACAACCTGTCGGGTGGTGGCGTATCGAATCCACAAGGCCGAAACTTCTCTCTCGCTCGCGGCATCGTAGCAGCGACCGGTGGTAACGTTTCGGCCAACGCGTCTAATCCTTTTTTTGTTCATTTACGTCGTCGGTAAATGCCGCCGCGTGTCGAACATTTCGCGTGACGACGTTTATACACAAGAAAACTCCGTTTGAAAGCCCGCGATTCGGTAAATCCACGGTTTTTTCTTCATAGTTTGGATTTCAAGTCGTCCGTCGTGTTCCACGCTCGGCTGACCGGGCAGGTACCCTGCGTGCCCCGGGGTAGATTCGGTAAAATGTAGCGTGTATGATATTCACATGTACGTATGTGATGATGTATATCCGGCGTGCGCGCGCGCGCTCAATTGCGTGTGTGTGTGCCGCGCGAAATAATATTGATCCCCCCGGGCGGCGGCGGCGGCGGCCATTTTGTTACCACATTCGCGCGCGCAAGTTCACACACGCGCGCGCGCAACGAAACGTGGCGTACGCGTTATTACAATATTATTATTATTATCGACTTTACGAGAGAAAACGGCGCGACGATCCAAAGAGAGAAACGGGTGTGTGTGTGTGTGGAACGTTTTCCCGCGGGAAAATGCTCTTCCGCTTTTTTTTTTTTTATCCCTGCGAGATCGATCCCGTCAACGTCGTCCCGGCGAGCTCGGGGGGCCTTTGCGTGCGCGCACCGCCACCGGCGGGTAAACGCGCTCTAGATTGAGCGAATTTGAAAAACCGCCCGTGATTTTCAAACGAAACTCCCGTGTGCTGCGCGTGTTCAAGAGTTGTTTTTAATCGGGGTTAGGAGAGGAAGACGATAAAATTCGTCGATAAAAAAAAACGCAAATAAATATACCGTTCGTTTCTGTATCGAAAATCATCCGACCGTGCCCAAACTACGTGCGTACGTAGTACTTTTTTCCCCTAGATTGTTGGTTGTGTAAAAATTAAAAAAAAGAAAATTTTTAACGCACGTGTGTTCATTTTAGCGTTCCGTCACATTTTGATAGTCATTTGGTGGTGCGCAAACTTCCTGAATTCTCATCGTGTATCACTCGAGAAAAAAAAACCGCACGAAATAAGCGCTATAAAAATATCAAAACGCGTAGAAAAGTCGTCGCGTACAAGTTTTTTGGAATTCTTCGAGTTTGTCGTCCGCAGCTGCCGCGGTTTGGGGTTAGTGTGATTTCGAAAACGTCGATCTTTTCAAAAACTGATTGACCAGTATTTTATTTTCACACCAAAAAACTCGTTTTAATTTTTCAATATGGTCATAACGATGTAGTGTTGTTCTAAATGGAAATAAGATCTACTGTACCTCTTCCCTTTATTTTATACTTTTTTTTTTTTTATAACGACGCGTTTGATCATAATGCTGTTATTATTATTACGTTAATTTGCAATTGTTGTGCGTGTTATGCATGTTTTTTGTGCAGTGAGTTTCAGACAATATTCTCCGGGGGGGCATTTGAAAAAATCGTACGGGGTCATTTATATCAGGTACATCAAGAAAAATGCATTTTTCGGTGATAATAATTACCTTTGTCTGTTGTTATTGTGAACAAAATTAATAAATACACAAAATTTCACGAGTTTAACATAGTTTTACGTATTACACATCAACGTCAATTTTTTAACTACACGCGATTAAGTAAAATACGAAAAAATGTTCCACAAATAAAATCTTCTTTTAACCTTATTCTGGTTCTACATTTTCTAAAGGAACCGGCGATTTTTCTCATCTACCCGTTGTGTTCAAAAAGATACTACGGTACGTCGGGCCCTTCAATAATACAAAAAATTATAATTCATACAATGCATTAAGGTAGCATTCCTTTTTTTTTCTTGTCTTTGTAGTATTTAGGTTATATCAAAATTAAATTTGTCATATATACTTGGTGTTTCTTTATACTATCCTCCAAATTTTCTCCGTGGACATTCTTCGCCTCACCCGGAAAAGTGCCCGAAACAAACGCTGTTGTAAATATCATTATATCATAATAAACGTTTCGATTTTTGCGGAAAACCAAAAAAAAAAGTTTGTATAAAATATTTATTACCCACACGCGCATATAATACAGGTGCACCGATTTTTTTGTAACTTTCTTTTAAGTACATTTTTTGTCTTCTAATCCGTCTCGTTCGTTTACGGATATAATCCAATCACCGTGTACGGATTAACCGTATTATATATACGCGCGCGCGTAAATAATTTGTGTTCTTTAGTGCATTAAGCACGGCACGTACACGGACACTATTTTTTTTTTTTTTCACTATAAAACACGATTATTATTTTCGTGGCATTATAATCTCACGCGTGTAACGATTTATTATTATGTATTAGTAGCTAGCTGCTGTTGGACCGCCGTAACAAAAGTTATTAACGATTATTTTTTTGACTCGTGTAAGCTGTCAAAATTAAGGTTATTTTACACGAGAGAAACGATCTTGTACGATTTTGCGCAGTACGTATGCATGAAAATAGAAAAACGCCCCCGACTTACAGCGACATTTAGCTATGAATAACATACATAGTTCAGTTCAGCTAAAGAAGAATATTTTTAAAATTTAAATAGCACTTGTTTTACTACTCGTGTGTATTTCGTACGAGCGTGTGCAGGTTATTTCAAATCCCGGAGAGCTCGTTTGTTGTAATGAGATTGTTCGTGCAGTCTTGTTGTGTAAAGCAATGGATTTTGTTAAATTTTTTTTTTTCCGCGGACACATATTAGCCAGCGGGGGATTCGGGTACTCGGAGCAGCTTGATCGGGTATTTTTTTCTTTTTGGTTTTAAGGTGGTGGTCACGCGGTAAAAATGGCGTGAAAAGCCATATTTTTCGGTACGATTTTACGTTGTCGTTAGCTTTTCCTTTTTCTCTCGACCACCGCGCGATTTACCGGCGGCCACCGCGCTCCGGTTATTTTTTTTTCGTCCGCCGCCGCCCCGTGTGCGGCACGCGTCGTTCGGATTACGTTTCATCCGCGCAATTACTACCGTGTGTACGCCGCAAAAAAAAAGAGCAGCAAAAAGTACACAACATCGTGCTTACAATCGATGCGCTCTTATTATTAATATCGCCGTCGTCGTTTATTATTATTATTATAAAAATTCTATTTATTATTTTCGGTGTACGATCTCGCGCAACAACACCACGACGACGACGTTCCTATTTCCCAGCGGACCCGCCGCACGGTCCGCGTACGATATTATATCGAATTACCGTCTCTCTAATACGTTTTACCGCCCCCGTCGTGTGTACAGGGTGGTTCGGTTTTTTTTATCGAAATACGCTCAGACCGCCGTGGTGTTTTCCGACGAGAAGAATGGACGATTTTAAACGGCGGATTCGTATACAAATGTTCAAAACCCGTTATTTTATTGGCAACGATATTACGACGAGGTTTTACTTTTCGAAAATTCCGTACAAACAAATATGGACGTGATTTTGAAAAAACACGGACGTGTATATATCATTCAACTACGTGTAATATTTCATTTAAAACCTTAATGTCTCGATCGTTTTCTCATCACACCGTGTGAACGCTTTGGGTGCGGGTTTTGTGGTTTGAACGTTTTGAAAGCGCCTTCGAAAACACGACTCTGGGCGAGCTCACTTGTCGTGGTAAAAACAAAATTTAACAATAAAAACTATTTTTTTTTTTATCAAATCTCTACTGCGTATTGGTGTTGCGTCCGAACTTTATTTTGGACGATCAGAAAAAATCTAAATCGATGTGTAAACACGTTTCCCGTAATTTTTTTATCCCCCCCCATAAGCGACGCGCGGTGTGAACCAATTTTCTAAATTTTTTAAACACACAAAACCATCCGGTTTGGACCGAATTAAAGTTTCCAGACTTGAAGGTTTTACGGAATGTAATAACCGCGTGAAATTGAAAAACGATCTTCGATTAAAATTTAAACACTCGTTGTACATACATACCCTTCTCGACGACGTAAATAAATTTCGAGTAGAACGGATTTCGGCTCCTCCAACAGTATAATAGAATTTTCAAAAAACGCTCCATATACCATCTCGGATGAGAGTTATCTGTTGAGTTACGTTAAAATCGGAGCATTCCTGGGGAAAGTGGTCGCAGAAAAATCAATACAAATACTTCGCCGACGTGTTCGGGATCTAAAAAAAATCACCCATAAACATTGTTTGTTTCGAGTTGAAAAAAAAAACAAAAATTTGGAAAAGTGAGACACCCTGTGTACACACACGATAGGCTAATAGCTTCGCAGCGGACTTCACCGGCGGTAATTTAATGAGCATCGAACGTTTAACAACAGGCAGGAGAGTAGTTCGATTAGCGTCACAAACGCATGAGGACGTCGGTGGTCGCAGGGCCGGCAAAAGTATTGGCGAGGGACCGAGGCAGGGATCAATCCGCCGTCGAGGATACGCGAAACTGTGGATGCTGTTTTTTGATGAAGGGTCGACGCGAAGGGTTATCGTCGGCCGGTGTACGGTTTTTTGTTCGTGGTTTTAAAATTAAAAATACGAGAAAACAACGCGCATATTTTGTGAAACTTTGCCAAAAAAAAAAAAACAGCGGTCGTGTCTAAGATGGCGTGTTTACTCCGGTCGATAGAAAATGTATGAATTATTATTATAATCTCTGTATATGTGGTCACCGACATTGTATGAAACTTCAAAGCTGGTTTTGTCAAGTCGCGTTGTTTACGTGTAGTATCTTTATCAACGCAGAAATCGATTCGTTTTTCAAATTGATAGTCTGTTGTTGTAAATGTTGCAGACTTTTTTAGGAATTTTTTTTTTTTTGCACTACGATTACTTTTTTCGCGGGATTTCGAAGATTTCGATAAAAACGCGAATGAAATCGACAAATCGCGTTGATTTTGCAATTAATTTAAAGTAGAGAAAAGTATAAAGTCGGTTTTTATAGTTGTAAAAAAAAAAAACTGGGACGGCCGCTCCGGAACGCCAGTGAAAGCCAACCAAGTTTTTCTGCCAGGGCCTCCCATTTTCTCCAAATTCTCCAAACAAATTTTTTGGATTCCGGTTTTATTTTTACCGGTACACGCACGATGACTTCTTCAATAACGGTACTTTAAGGGGTCACAGATTTAAGCGTTATAAAATTTAAATGTAACGGTAAAAAAAAAATTAAGGATAAAACGTTAAAAATTATGGCAAACGTGTTTTTGACACGATCGATTTAGATTTTTGGCCGCATAAGTTTCGCAATAACGATTAGCTGGTGCTTTTTTAAATTGATAAAACTGTCAAGATCGTCTGATACAAATTTCTTACACGTATAAAATAAAAGCCTAAAACTGACTGAGACTTTTTGAAATCTTTTTTGTAGTACACTACAGTACAAGCATTCGTTAGAAATGTCAAGACAACAGAATGAGATTATTTTCGAAATTACGGAGAAATAAACTGTACGCGATTTTAATGAAATAAATATATATAATAATATAATAATCGTCGTTAAACATCTTGAAACCAATCAAAAAATCGTGTGATTTTCAACATTTGTGGTACCTTTTTAGTTAGAGTAGTAACGTACGCGACTGATGTTGTTGTGTTCAAGTCTAATATCCCAAGATTTACGAATGAAAAATGGCCTAAATTTTTTTCAAGTTGTACTAAGTTTCACCACGACTCCTCGATGAACATTTGCGAAATCACGTGGAAATAACTGTTGTGCGTTTTCGACGAAATGCCGTTTTTTCGCAATATCCCGGTGTGTTTTCCCGTCGCGTTAAAATAAAAAACCTATTGAAAAAATCGAAAAATCACCAAGTCGCCTCGGCTAAAAGAAAAGTTAGTTACTGCGCGCAGAGATCGACGCACCCCTACCGGTAGAAGTTTAGTGTAAACGCGGTATAAAAAGAAACATTTTAAGACCACGCTTCGCTCCGCTCGGAATCTAAAAGTCGCTCGCTAACGGCACTATATAATAATAATAATATTGTATAATGTAGGTTATTTAATCCTTATCTGGCGCGGCGAGCGTGTCTGCCACGTGTACAGAAATAATAATTATTTAAGAAGCCCGACGACCGTCGTCGCCGTGTGTGCCACATATATATCCGGGCAGCAATTTTTGTGCGGCTTCGATATTACGCTGCGGCAATCGATAAGGCCCCAGGACAACGGAGTCGTGTGTCAAATGAAATGGTTATCGCGATAAAAGTAGGTAGCGTGATTAAAAAACGCGTTTTCGGCAACCACTGTTGTTCAGCCACAAAGACGGGATAGAATAATAATCGGAGAGGATCCCAAAAAAGAGATTTTCGAATTTTGCGCCTTTTTCTAGAGAATAGTTGTGGATAACAGGGGAGGAGGAGAGACTGATGATGTCAACCGTTGTTACATACAACTCAACGTGTGTGATTACGTGTTCACGGAAAAAAACGATACGTCTACTGCTCCGCTCAGAATCTAAAAACTTTAGTCTGTATGATACCATAGATATTCGGTGTGACGCCGACGTAAAATATTTATTTATTTATTTAATTATACGGGCTGGGCCCTTTTTGAAACATACAACATTTGAGATAACAATTAATAATATTAGACAATAATTTATAACATAAGAGATAATACAATCAAGTTTTTAACAAATCGTGTTAAAGGTAGGATCTGCATTGAATCTATCAAAATATAATAGACTATGGGTTAAAAAAAAAATTTTAATACTCTAATGAAAATAATATCGTATACTATTAAAATAACAATGTGTAAAACAACAAAGACAAAAAAGAAAGAAAAATGTGGCCTAGAGTGTATTTGATAAGTGTTATTTATAACGACTGGTTTCGACCATAAAAGTCATCATCGGGTTACAATGAATAATAAGAGAAATAAAAAACCAAAAATAGGAATACAAAATAAACGTGAAATCAATGTTGAAAACTATGTACGCCGTTGTCTAATTAATAAACGTGTATCGATAAATATCATTTTTTTTTTTTTTTTTAAACTTCATTATAAAAAAAAGAGTATATCCATTTTCCTACGTCGGAATTTATACCACACGGTTACTACTACATTCCAAGACTCGTTTAGCAAAATTAGATTTCGGGGAAGGTTTTTTTTTGTTTTCAATTTCGTCTCCGATGTAATATTATACCATGTTCTTTGCAACCGATATGATGGAAATGCGTTCTCCCGGAGGAGGATTTCTGCAGAAAATACGGTATATCTCGGTATAATACGCCTCGTATGTCAAGTAGATGGCTGTCGAATCTCATCTCGGTGTTTTTACGGGCACAACAAGAACGTCGTGCTGCTACAAAATATAATATCGTAGTGAAAAATTTAATAATAAAAAAAATAGTAGTTTGTCTCGGGGTGCGTAGCGAGAGTACACGACGCCGTGGGTGGGTGTAGAAGTTCAGAAGTTGCGGTTTAAACTCGTTGTTTTACGTGTCATTGCCTTCGAAAATACGATTCTGAGCGAGCTCAGTTGTCTACTGGTACTTGCAATAGTCGTCGTAAAAACGTCAATAAAAACTTTTTATTGAATCTTACCTATTTCGGTATTGTGTAAAAGTTTCGGTCCGATCTTTTTGTTTCGTGATCGAACATATCATCGATGTGTAAAAAACCGGAGGTTTTACTAACTGCGTAAAATTCAAAATCGTTTGAAATTTCAACTGTAAGCTCGTTCGGCCTTTCCTGAATGACAATATTATTGTGTAGACTCAATGTCAAACGCTTTAGACAATTTCACCTTTTTTCGTTTTTTAACTCGAAAAGTAATGATAATTTGAAAAAACGCTTCAAATAAAGTACTACCGTCTCGGACCAATTCGAACCCATCTTTTTGAGGTATCAAACGTGTTTAAATCAGCAGAGCAGTCATTCTACTAGAAAAATGAGTGATCACAAAAATCGTATCGCTATACAGGTAAATACATATTTTTGTGTGCCATTTGAGTTCACGAATTACAGTCGAAATGCTCCCGTTAATAGTTTGATATTTTTAGTAAATAAGTATAATGTGTGGATCTCTCTTTATAACTACGTATTATTCTTTTAATTCGAGTTGTTTATTTTCTTAAAAATTTATATAATTGTTGTTCTTCTATGTGTAGACAACTATCAATGTTCAAATTTTCCTTACGATTTTTGATTTTTTTTTTTTTTTAACTCTATGGATAACTTTTGATTTGAAATATAATTGGTAAGTTCTAATTTGTAGCGAATAATATTTGTCAGAACAAATCAACGGTAAAATTTGCGTCTCTGATCATTATTTTTTGTTACTTTTAGGCAAATGTTTCAACCGAATACAATAAGTAAGAATGTTGATTTGTACCTATTTTTTTTTTTTTTTGTCACGTTTGAACCGAAAGACAGGAGGGAACTGCTTGCTCCCTAACCCACGATCTATGAGAGCCATTATAAATTATTATAATGTGTTATAATAATATGTTATTATTCGGACAACGTAGATTAAGGTTTTGTTATCACGCGCATGACCCGGACAGACGTTTCTTGGGAATATTAATGGTGCGCGGATGGTAGAGGACTAATGTTCATTTATTATATCTATAGTCATACATGGCCATGACGAAAATAAAAATCAAAATGAATTGCCTATATAATACTCCTGACAACCGGGGTAGGTATCCAGGTTAGGAGCCTTTACAACTAAAATCTATATAATATATATTATACTTAACCTAATTTTATAAGTTTGGTTGCCTTGAACTTTTTAACTTAAAAAGTTTTTTTTTTGCTGTTTTCAACCGAGTTTTAGTTTCAGTTTCAGTTTCAGTTTCAGTTGACCGATATGACAGTAAAATGCTGATTGTGCTCGTACCGTTTTTAAGTTTTAACTTTGAAATCAGCATTTATTGATTTCATATCGAAATATTGACAAGAGTACTCTACAACAATTTATAGAAGAAAAAAAGTCCTAATAGAAAATAACCGTGCTAAGAATTTTCGTTTTGTTCCTAAGTAAGAATCATTGGTTTCAAACACAAGAACGGGACGAATTGGCCAACGGGTTGAACACAAAGCGTTGAACGATTTGACAGAAAAATGTGATGATGTGTTGAGCGCAAAATTAATGACGATGCGGGCGAAATCGACTTGCTGACAAATACTCCTCTATGAGAGTGAATAGAACAACTTTGTGTTGAACAACAAGGTAAAAAAATTGGAAGGAATGAAGCTTGCAAAGAAAGGTGATTTGTTTGTTTCACTTGAAAACCAAAATTTTATTTAATCATTGTATACTATTAATATAGTTATAATGCAATAATTGGGAAACTGCACGTTTAAATAAATAAAAGTTAATCATTTATAAGTTTGGTGTCTACTTTTTAACGTAAAATTAACGCAACTTATTTTAAAATCGTTTAGTTGAAGTTTTTTTGCGGTTTTCATCCATACGTATAAGAGTTGAACGGTTTTACTGGAAAATACGATGATGTGTTGAGCGCAAAATTAATGACGATGCGGGCGAAATCGACTTGCTGACAAATACTCCTCTATGAACAACTTTGTGTTGAACAACAAGGTAAAAAAATTGGAAGGAATGAAGCTTGCAAAGGAAGGTGATTTCTTTCACTTGAAAATCAAAATCTTATTTAATAATATAATTGTATCGTAATTGGGCTAACCATACAATAACATTAATTTAAGGAAGTAACCGCGGAATATTTACAAGAGTCGTGCAATCAACATGAATAATGGACCATAAAATGGTCGTCGATAACATGCTAAATACGATGAATCGACGATTTTTTTGATTGATATGTTTTAACATTTTCTAGATATTTTTACCGTTTATATCGGTCGTATATCATGTTTAGCGCGTATAATATATTATATTTTAGGTTACGTTGTAGCGCATATCCATAAAATTCCAGGCCTGCAAATGACGATTATTTTTATCGGCGGGTCCTTCTTTCGTTGATTTAAAGTTTTCTATTCGAATAATAATAATGAGACCGTTATTACGAGGCCTGCAACATAAGCATCATCTGAACTTGGCGGCCTAACTTTGTCGGCCATAACTTTAACGTAGATATCACAAGACCGTAGGCTTCTAGCGCATTCGAAAAGTCTTCACACCCGTCCAGCTGAAACATACGAGTCCGATACGGTGTTTAATCGTTTTCTGCCACAAACTCGGCCCGAAATGTCTCTACATTATGAGCGCAAAATCGTGAGGGAGGATCCTCGGGAGCTTCCACTGACGCATGAATTGCCTTGATCCGAGCGAACGCTCTGCAGCCAACTTTTAAACGCGCACGTTCAAACCGTTGATTATCAGGCGGTTTTACTTGATCCGAGAAATCAAACGTCAAATTTCAATTGAACAAACAGTAATTTGACGTAAAATACAGAAAAAAAAAACGTAAGCGACTACTACGGTGCCCGCCGGTTGATCACCTTACCTCTGATGAACCTACAACCGCAGTGGCGTTTGTACAGAGTGTAAGCAGTGATATTTTTTCAAATGTCCAAAAAAAAAGTGTATATATACGACCGTCTGTCAGTGCCTGGTCGTGTGTAAGCAGATATTCAATAATGTGCTTACAAAAACGCTAGCTTAATACGTCCAACAGCGTGTAAGCGATTACACGGTGCACTTCGATGCGGTGTGCGCCGACATAGATCAAGAATATAGACCGATGAAATTCGATGGAAAATAATCGTGGATAAGTAAACGCGGCTTCATAAATTAAAGTATTAAAATGTGTAATTTATATAAATATATTTTATTTTTGATCCTTTTGATTTGCAATGCTTTAAGTAGTGAGACGAGAGAGGGGTTAATTAGTAGATCAAAGACGAAGAACGTGTCCGTACACCGCCATAATAATACTCGGCATGCGTGTGATTCCGTCGTCTAACCGGACGCTGCTCTGAACTCGACATCGGCGTCGTGTGTGCAACGCGCGCTCCAAATAAAATTCCGCCGCTGCAAATGGCGATCAAATTTTTTGGCGTTTTCTCTCGCACGATGATTTATACAAGTTTTCCACTCGAAGAATGTAAATATTTTTATTAAATAACGAGAGAAGAGAGAGTGTTGTTACGACGACGACGACGAGGTGTCCGTCGAGTAGCACTCGACGGCGCGCCAGTCATCGTCGGACCATTTGTCACCCGCGGCGGGGGCGCGCGCGCGTTTCGGGCGCCCGGGACGCGCCGCCGCCCGGTCTCTGCCCCCGGGGACCCGCTCTGATGGATCGGTCCGTTCTATACCGTCTCCGCGATACGCGCGATCAGACGTACGTAGGTGTGGGTGTAGCATTACCAGCAAGTACACGTTGGTAGTTTAGATTTTTGTTTAGTTTAGATTATTGTAAAGAGAGAAAACGACCCTCAAGAAACGATTATACTTCTTCGCGTTCGATTAGCATCGGTTATTATTATTTCGTTATTACGCAGTCTTTTTTTTTTTTTTTTGTTGCAGGCGTATCATCGATAATAATAATAACAACACGCGTTTATGTGCCGCGGTTATCGTTATACAATCGATACGATCGCGCCGCGTCCGGGAGAGGAAAAAAAAACTTTTTTCTCGCGTTTTTTTTTTAACCACTTTTAAAAGAGATTTGTAAAATAAAAGACGCTTCCTAACCGCGATATGATTCCGCTCCATCGGTTCTGGCGTGTGGGAGGACCACCACGTCGCGGATGAGACCTGCAAGTGGGTGTTGTTGTTCATCGCGCTCTTGGACGGACGACATCATCGTGGTCATTTTTCGTCTCGTTTCTCCCGTATTTTGTCAAACGTGTTTACCACGAAGACGCTTCACTCGTTCGCGTGTCGACTAAAAAAACGCCAAAGCCTAAACCCTAAACCCCCTATGGTCCTTTTTGACCTTTCCGCCAACGATTTTATTCGTGAAATCTGTTAATTTATTTATACCTCGACCAAACCACACGTTACACTTTCCGAAAAGCAGACGAAAGTAGTCTCTGCTTCCCATGATTTTAACTTAGGCGAGTAATATGAAACGTTTGGTTAGGTTAGCAAGCAATGTGGGGAGCATTGTTATGATAGTTGTTGAACTAGTCGTACAATTCATTTAATCGGATTCGTTCATTCATGGTTGGAAGACAACGGAAATAAACGGTCGACTTTTTACATTTGGCCACGTAGATGCTGTGTAAACCGGCAAAATAATCTTCTCATCAGTTTTTACTCAAAGGCAATAGAAATAATTCAAGTAGATCGATGAGACAACTAAACTATTGATTTTAGTTTGTTTATTCCAAGTTTTTATCCGCAAATTATCGTCAGAAGATATAACAAAGATGTGTCTGTACTAACAGTATTAAATATTAAATTACATACTTACGTTTATCGCTAGCTTCTACTGCAGACGACTCTTCGTAATTTGGTAACACCTATCAGCTAACTTAGGTCTATGTTTGGTAGCATCTATGATATCATCTTCTACACGGATGTAACCAACAGATTGAATTTAATTTTAAATAATGTATCATCGTTTATCGCTAGCTTCTACTGCAGCTGGAAACGTGGTGGACGAGCAGTAGTAGTGTGTTTCCGCGGTTGCCAAACGAGTGGTTTAGTGGTGGTGATGTTATATGATGTTATTATTGTGTCTGTCTGTGATTGAAAATTCACACAAAAAAGGTAAATATAAGATTCAATTGATTGGTCAACGGTAAACGTTGATTGTGAAATAAAGTAAGCTGTTCTGCGATGGTGAATAATTGCAGTTTTATTAGTATACAACTCTTCGTAATTTGGTAACACCTATCAGCTAACTTAAGTCTATGTTTGGTAGCATCTATCTATATATCATCTTCTACACGGATGTAACCAACCGACTGAATTTAATTTTAAATAATGTATCATCGTTTATACTTATTTTTTTTTTTCTTCTCATATTCTTCCTCGGCATATTTTAATAAAAATTCATCAAACCAACCGCTTGACTTGTTAGTATTATTAATATAATACTAGCCGGGAGCGTCTTAGTTGTTTGTATTAATCGTGCCGGACGGTTGACATCTAGATAGCAATGACGCAGAATCGTTCATAACAAGGGCGATTCGTTTTGTTACGAATTGATGTGTACACCTACTATGTACACTCAAATCGAGTGACGTTCGTTTCAAGGTTTGCTCGAGTTTTTAAAGTAATTAAAAAATATTTTTAAAAAAGCCCGGAAACACCTACGAGATAAAGCAAACGATGACAGTAAATCTGCTGCAAATTTTACCCGAAACGGATTTCACCCGCGAGCAAGTTGTACGGCAGCGATTTCACCCGAAGCTAGTATTGTAATGTTATAAAATCTCAATACTCGATGTGTTTTATAGCTGCAGTGTTTCTTTTTGAAATCGCCGAACGGTAAAAAATTTTACGCGGAACCCCTATCGAAATTATCTTAAAAAAAGAAAAAAAAGGTGGGGTACCACATGAAACGGCAACCAACAAAAATAGGCTTGAATCGTTTATCCAGGAGGTGTATTGTGACATTCAACAAAAGCAACTGTCCGACTTTTACTACAGCTGGAAAAACGGAATAAAAAAAATTAAACGGATCTTAACGACAAAAGACGGACGAGCTGGATGGCGACTGCGCATCTTACCAAGATCCGCTAATTCGTCTTTGTGTTGGCGTCAAACTCAATCGCCTGCTCTTGGTCGCAACGACTGCTTAATAAAGACCCACCGTGTCACGCATAAAGTAAAGGAAGTAATGCCTTGTATCATCATGTACCGAGTGTACGTTTCGTACTGTTGGAATCGACTGATACGTAAAATTAGAACATGATGTTAGTATTATTTTAAAACGTGTGCACGACTTTTGTGTGGCCGATCTTTATTGATGGATTTTTCAGAGTAAATTTTTTTTTTTTTTTGAAGAAACACTCGGGTTTCGCGGAAACCTTACGGCGCACAGTTTTAGACGACTGGTTTAGTAGTAGTGCGCGAAACATAAACTGAGATAATTTATTTATTTATTTAATAATTAATACGGGCTTGGCCCAAAGTACGAGGCACGTCCAGAAAGTAAGTGTACTCAATTTATGTAGGCTTCAAAAAAAATTTATTAAAACAAATACACACTTGGTTACACGTGTACATATGTAAATTATTTTTCGACATAGTCACCACCCCTCTCGATGCAAGTGGTGAGCCGCGGGATCAATTTTTTGATGCCTGCCTCGAAAAAATCTCCCGCCAGCCCTTTCACCCACTTCTGCACCTCCCCCCTCACTTCCTCGTCCGTTGAAAACTTGTTTCCACCCATGTGCATCTTCAGGGAAGTGAAGAGATGAAAATCCGAAGGCGCCAGGTCAGGGGAATACGGGGGGTGGTTCAAAACGTCCCATCCAAAAGAGTCCAGGAGTTGCTTCGTGGCGTTGGCCGTGTGAGGTCTGGCGTTGTCGTGCAGCAGGCAGACTCCCCTCGTCAGCATGCCCCTCCTTTTATTCTGAATCGCCCTTCTCAATTTTTTCAGCGTCTCACAGTATCTTGCCGCGTTGATGGTCTCCCCTTGAGGCAGATATTCAATCAAAATTATGCCTTTATGGTCCCAAAACACGGATGCCATGATTTTTTTGACTGAAATTGTGGTTTTGAATTTCTTGGCAGAGGGTGACAAGGTGTGACGCCATTGTTGAGACTGCCTCTTACTTTCAGGCGTGTAGTGGGCCACCCAAGTTTCGTCTCCAGTAACAATAGAGTAGAGAAAATCATCGCCTTCGAGTTCGTAGCGCTCCAAAAATTCTTTGGAGCTTTGCACTCGATTCAACTTGTGCTCTTCTGTCAACTGTTTTGGGACCCACCTCGCAGACAATTTCCGAAACCCGAGAGTTTCTGTGATTGTTTCGTGTATCAGGGATCTGGAGATTTGCGGAAACATCGCAGAAAGTTCATCTAACGTCAATCTGCGATCGTCACGGACTGCAATCTCGATTTTTTCCACAAGTTCGTCAGTCACGATTGAAGGTCTTCCGCTCCTCTGATCGTCATGCACGGAAGTACGGCCATTTTTAAACTCGCGACACCACTTGTACACACTCGTACGATTCATAGCTTCATCACCGTAAACAGTTTTCACTTCATTATAAATCTCAACTGGAGCTTTTCCCTTCACAACGAGGTAGCGAATGACGGCGCGAATTTCGCACTTGGCGGGAGATTTTATCGACATTTTTCGCGAGAGATGCTCCTGCGTCGAGAGTTTTCGACACACTAACCTCGGATTGGTCTCGTTTTGAAGGGAAGGGGTTAGGCTACACGGCAGTGTTGCCAACATGTAGAAATAATATTCCCTACAGCTGCGAGAGTACCAGTACACTTACTTTCTGGACGTGCCTCGTACAGTATATTTAAGTACAATATTTACAATATTAAAATTTCAGCAAAATGAGACAGAACCAGCAGGTGATAACCTAAAGCAAAAATGAAGGGTGGTTATTGGCATTAGTCGGTCTATCGGGTTATTCCGACTGTAATCAGTCTAGGAATGGAAAACGGAACAGTAGAACGAGTTGTGGGCGAGGGGGAACGCGAAAGTTGATAATGTAAAGCTTAGAAAACTAAAAGCGACAGCGTAGTGTAATTTCAGCGTTATTGTAAAATAACAAAACTGTAAATTAGTCTGTAATATTGTAAAATGTGCGCTCTTCACAATCGTCATATTTCAAATATTGCCGAATTTTACTGTTTCTCTCTGTATTTAATGATAGCTATTCGACCGACTAAATTTTAAATTTCATCACCCTGTAAACATATATTGTAAACATATATATACATTATCTCCCCGCACGTTCACTAATAATACGACGACGGCGACTCGCACACAACATGCGCAGCTGGAAAGTTGAAAAATACACGACGAGAAATCAATTCATTCGCGCACGCACGGAGAGCACATTTTTACGATACCTACATTGTATAACAACACGATGATAGAGGGTGTTCCGAAATGATTCGTCCGATTTCAAAAATTTTATATTAATTTTTTTGGGAAATTCGATTGAGGAATTGTCCGGTTAGAATGAGTTTTGCGATTGATTTATTTTAATATAGTACGATGCCTATAGTTACGATGCCATACGAAATAAATAAATAGTTAGGGGTAATATAATATTGAACTCGCGTAACCAGCGGCGTAATTAGGATTTTAAAATGGGTGGGGGGACAAAGGCCGTAATAATCGGGATAAAACAATACTTTTTATACATTTTCGTGCAATACGGTTTCAAGTATTTATTTTGACCGATCTGAAAGGAGACTGATAAAAAATTTTGTACAGAATTCTTCTTCTTCTTCAGATTCGTTTAAATTTTGTTCAATGCTAGCCCATTAGGTCGCTCTTCATTCATCGTAAATAATTTTTTGTTAAATTTAGACCAGAGAATGTGCGTTCTGTGGTGTTGCCGATGTAACAACAGGTAAAAACGTTGCGAACGATTGGAGTAACGATTTCGCATTTCCAACGTGACGCTTCTGTTGATGATTCAGGTTTTTCAAATTTATTATTTTTCCATCGATTTCGCCACGTAGGTAGTGTTCAGCTTTGAGACTTACATCGAAGCATATTGTCAAGAAGATCGTTTTCAAAAAAAAATCTGTGCTTGAACCCGGTAATCAGCCAAGGGTAGACTATGATCTATCTTGACAACCGCTTTATCATAAGCAAAAAATGATATCAAAATCGTCAATTATTTTAATAATTTTTTTTCCAGCAATTTGTGCTTCAAAGAAAAGGGCTTATTTTAAGCCACTGCCCGTCACACTTGCACGGGCGACGTCCTCGATGATTATTTCGCTTTTTACTACACGCCTACTGCAGTTTCTTTGATGCATCCGAACTCCCTGCAGGGCCGTCGGAGGCACAATTATTCTCGTCGGAAATCAACGCAACAATGAATATACAGACTCGCACGAAACGTAAATTTAACTTTGTCGATAGGAACTCGAAACCCCCGAA
Source organism: Hormaphis cornu (assembly GCA_017140985.1). Classification (NCBI taxonomy): domain Eukaryota; kingdom Metazoa; phylum Arthropoda; class Insecta; order Hemiptera; family Hormaphididae; genus Hormaphis; species Hormaphis cornu. The sequence goes on along the minus strand of CM029361.1, from coordinate 31,526,378 downwards.
GTGTTATTTGCGAATCCGTGTGTAAAAAATTGTAGGCACTACAACTACGTTGTGCAATGCGTTCGGCTGATTGAATCGTTTATAACACACGACAAATTTTATACCGATCGAAAACCTTTTTTTCGGGCTCGAATCCTTTTTTTCTCGAACGATTCGTGCGAGTAGGTATTATTGTTATTGTAGTCGACGAATTTTAAAAGCGCGTGTCGTTTTTTTTGGCACGTATCGCGGTTAGCAATATATTTTCAATGCCAGTTCGACCGTGGCGATCGCCGAGGAATTCGTTGCAGTGTGCACAATAAATACGTTAGTCGGTCGTGTAAGCCTAGCGTTAAAAGCGTTTTTGGATTTTCACGAGGTGTTGGATTTACGAGCGCTTTACTCTTACATACAGATAATGGTGTACCGAAACAGCGGTCTCGGGAAATACGAAGTAAGAAATAATTTTTTTCGAGAACAACCAGCCTTATTCGAATGAAAAAAAAACAACCCCCGTTTTCGTTGTTGACCGTCGCGTTAAGTATGCACGCGCTCAACCGTCGGTAGCGGCGCGTGAATAATATTAACTCAACCCTAATGTACCAATTGGTTATTTACGTTTGAAATATCAGAGTGTTTATTCAGCGGCGTATCCGATTTGGCTAAATAATCCGAATAAATAGTCGTGTTTTTGTTAAAGTTATTCAAATTTTTCATAGTTAATAACGATAATATCACGTACGTTTTCTAAAATATGTGTAGAAAAAAAATTCAAATTATATAATTAATACGAATTTTTCCCCCAAGAGATGAAATTTTTCTCGATTCTGCCAGTGCGTTTTCGAATGTTTTTCTGCTCTTACAGTGGCAGACATTCCATCGAAACTCCATTCTTTTTCACCTCGGAAAAACGCGCACGAAAAATGTTTGTTGCGACAAACCACTACCGCCGACTACTCTGAAATTTACGGTTATGTTTTCCATCTTTATGTTCAAATGCTGTCACAGATCACGTTCTTCAATCACACCCTAACCGTCGCCAATCCCAAAAATACGAAAAGGTTCAAAATGTTTTTGTACAATTGTCGGCCACGCCGTCTCAAAGTTTCTAACCCCGAGACGTTTAGGTCAAAGCCTTTCCTCAAGCCGCGAAAGTCCATACGGACGGCGTTTTTGACCTACTACGCTCGTTCGGAGGAAATCGGAAACGAACGAAAATCATCCTACCTTCCGTTTGCGCGCGATGTCGCGAGTTTCACGGCCAATCGTTTTGGAACGTCCTGTACACACACACACGACAACAACGGAGAATAAATAAAATATTTTAATATGCGCGCGTAGCGTTAGGTCGCGCGAGCGTGCATGACACTTATAATAGATTATAATCTGGGCGCGGAAAACAATGACAATTCAATATTATTTATACCGCTTTTTTTTTGTTTCCCCATTTTTTCGGTACGACGCGCGCGCGCCGGGTGAATCTCCGATTCATAAATTAGGATTAGAGGGAAACCGGTGGCGGGCGACCGACCGACCACGCTCCCCTGCGCGCCCCCGTTGTGCGTGTTTATAAAGTTATAATGTTTTTATCTACGCGGGTAATCTCGGAATGGTTTGTTACGTTGTGTTTTTAATGCCGGGTGTAGTCTGTGTTATTATCCTGTAGAGGACACGGATGCGAGAAACGGCGCGACGGAAAAACGCCGCCGAAAAACTCTTCCGTGTGCTAGCTACCAGCTTACTTTTTCCACGCGACGCCCGAATTCAAACAGAGCAAGAACAAATTGGACTTACTCATCGGTACTGGTTTATACTGATCTAAAGAGTGTTCTTTTAATTTGAACCATTGACATTTAATGTCTGTTGATGACAAAGACAAATCTTCAATATGATATCTTAGATATCTTCAATATGATTCCTACACACAGATTGTTAATATTAATTCATACATACATATAGTAGGTAGATAAGTAGAAAGTAATAATTGTTAATTTTAAGTAGGACGATATTATTCAAATTTTTATGGATTTGCGGTCTCTAAGCTATTTTATTTTTTAATACCAGCATAAAAATTTCAATTTAGCAGTTCATAAATTGTTTTTTTTACACCTAAACAAATTTATAGTTCACTATATTACTTATCGTGGGTCATAAGAGGCTGAATATATTCATTAGGTACACTGGGGGTCTAGATTTTTAGGGATTTAGCCCGGTTTTTACATGTTATTTTATGACAATGTATGTTTCGGATGACTCACCTCTCATCTTTGCAAAGTTTACCTACATTAAGCAAAAACAATTTAAAACATACAAAAAAAAAAAAACCATGTTTCAATTGTCAATCATTTGAGGTTTGAATGTGGAATATTGTTCCTTACATGGGTCGTAGATCAGCCACTATTTAAGTACTTGTTACAAAAATTACTGATAATTTTCTTAAAGGTATGTACTCTTAGGCCTTGTTTACACGTGACGAGTACTCGGCCGTGTCACTCGTTATGTTGCTCGGTCTAGTACCGGAATTGACCGAGTGAAGCGTTTACACGCATTGTATTTGCTTTGCCGAGTGACTATCCTCATAAATGATCTATATTCGTTAACATTTTCACTTGCTAGCTCTCTAAGAAGTCCAACAGAAGCACCGTGTGTACCTCGACGTAAGATCCATTTTCTGGTCCAAATCCGCTTCCTCTTTTCTGTACTTTTATGTAACTCATCTTCCATTAATTCTATCATCATCGGAGAGATTTGATTCACGTAATCCTTGAAAAATCGTTTTATTTTACGATGACGATTCATACTAAATAAATATTTTTGATGAAAAAAATACAACTACAGGTTAAGACGCCACAATTATATTTTCACCACTGAACTACTCGTGAGGACACTCGGCTAGCGGTTTAGACATGCCGAGTACCATACATCTTGGTAGTAGGGGTAGTCACTCGGGCCAGCGAATAGAAACTGTTTCTATTCACTCGCCCGCTTATTTTACTCGTCTGATTACTAGGCCGAGTACTGGTTCCTTGAGTTCACACGGGACAGTGCTCGGCCGAGTTGACTCTCTCGGCCGAGTACTCGTCACGTGTAAACAAGGCATTATTGTCATTGGCGTCGAATATAAGTTCATCTACGAGTAAAGTCTTAAGCAATTTTTGCTATTTTCTTCTAAACGTTTATGAAAATTATAACACTCGTCGTTAAATTTAATAAATTCATAAAACTGGAATGAGTTTATATGCTATTATGACATACTATTAAAATAATTTGATAGATAGTGGATACTTGCATTTTCTGTTTGAACTTTACCACGTAGTATGACTTGATTTGAATTAATAATTTTTGCTACCCTTCAATCAAACTTCTAGAACTGCTAGAATGTACACTTAGCAAACAAAGAATTTTATGCCATTTAAACTTAGTAACATTTAAAATCAAGTCAATTAAAATTTTAAATTTTAAACTTGACATGAAGTAAACTCCTTTGAAAATTTAATTTCAACAGTTTTTCTACAATGTACCATAGGGTTAGGTGAATCCTGCTTTCGCGGCGACAACAGCGCGCCTAGTGTTATCTATAATTCTCCCCAATTATGATTTAAAATCGTTTTTTTTTTTTTTTTGAAACGATGTTTCGTTTGTACAGTTTGATGAAATATGATAAACACATCGGTATACCAGACAACTGATGAGATGAGATTGGGAGTGACACGGATATACGAGGTGTGGCTATTTAAAAACGGGATTTTTGTTATAAAAATGATTTATTTGTAAAATTACAATTATTAAATGTGATCCCCTTACTATACCCACCCATTACTATACACCGTTCCATACGTGTTCTCCATTGTTCGAAGCAGTGTTGCAACTCTTCAGATGTCAAGCCCTTAAGTAGGTCTGCCACTTTAGTCTCTTCTCACGGATCGAAAATGAGCCTTTCAACGCAGTTTTTTTATAATTTGTGGAAATAGATAAAAGTCGCTGAATCTGGCGAATATGGAGGATGCTCGAGTACTGGAATGCGTTTATTGTCTAAAAACTGCTTAACAGAAAAAGCATTGTGTGCAAGCGCATTTTCTTGATGCAGAATCCACGCATTGTCCTTCCACAAACCTGGCCTTTTTTTCCGAACTCTTTCCCCGAGCTTAATAAGACCCTCAATATGATATTTTTGATTAACTGTTTGACCTTGAAGTTTGACCATTCGATCATAATTATGCCCTTGATATCAAAAAAAAAAAAAACGATAAGCATCACCTTCAATTTGGACTTGCTCATTTGAGCTTTCTTGATTCTCTGCGAGGTCTTCCAGTGCACTGGTGGGCTTTTTGTTTCTGGATCATACTGGAAAATCCAAGTTCAATCACACGCAATGACATTTTCCAACAAATTTGGTGGCTCATTTATCATTTGCAGGATATCGGAGCAAATGTTTTTACGGTTGTCCTTCTGGTCTTGAAATCTTGAGATTTTTCGGTACCATTTTGGCACGGACTTTGTTCATGTTTAAATTGTTGTGTAAAATTTTTTTCTCTATATTTATCATATCTACAATCATAATTACGAATACTGAGACTACGATCATTTCGGACAATTTTGTCAATTTTGTCGAAGTTCTCGTCAGTTTTTGACGTGCAAGGGCGACCAGGATGCTCGTCGTCTTCCACTTCTTCTCGCCCATCTTTAAATCTTTTATGCAATTCAAAAATTCGAGTACGTGACATCGTGTCCTTCCCGTACATCTTAGTCAACATCTTTAGACATTCTGTGGGCGATTTTTTTAATTTAACGAGAAATTTTAAATTGACTCGCTGTTCGATTTTTAAATTGGGCATTATTCCGGCCGTTTCGTACGATATTGACCACTCTAAACAACGCGTGAATGCGAAATAGTTGACCAAAAGAGATAAAATTGATATTATTTGATGCGTTGGCTTGTGCAGATAACTACGGTACCCACCAGAGAGTTGATTGCACTTAAATCAGAAAGAAATCCCGTTTTTAAATAGTCATACCTCGTATACATTTCTGTGGGTAGTGAAAATAAAACGTGTTACGACAAATACTACTGTTACCATGGTTGTTATGATAATATTGACATCACTATTAACTATATAACTCCATTGGTATGGTTGAGAAATGTCTACAATGCGCATTAATGAAAAAAAAAAAAAAGGAACAAAAACCGTTATTTTCAAATAAAATCAGTACCTAAGTATAACCAAATGTCTATGCACTATTAATTAGCGTCTAATATTTTTGTCTCCTTGAAATCTGCTTCATCAATATCAACAGTTATTATTTTAGTAGAAATCGGTAAGTATCAATGGTTACTTTGACCATAGCCTCAAAATTCATTCAAAATAAATAAAACAATTTTATTATCAATCGTATTACAGAAAATCTATACTATAGTACCACCTATGGTCGTTGGAAATGGATAAATTTTTTTCTCCCAATTTTGATGGTTAAATTTCAATTACTAAACAATAATTATTTAAATAGAGTAATTAAGAATAACCATTTGGTTTAAGTACTTTGTGTTAATCGGGTAAATATCAGCCATTTAAATTATTATAACGCATAAAGCAATCTCCAAACCCAAGTAAATATGATTTATAATATCGCATCATAGGTGTGTATGGAAAACAAATAAAAGTCTCAAATAAGTATAAGACACATTTCGAGTACTCTTAGTCTTATTGCTCGATTGATTCTCTCGTACACAACACTTTGATTTATAATTGTTATTTATCATGCAGATTGCGGGATGACGTAACATTTCGATAGGTTCCAACAAAATCTTCGTTGCCTTTTTATAAAAAAAAATTTTGTTACCTTTTTGTTAATACGAACACGACTACAAACAATACATTATTGTATAAACACTAAACGAAAATAAACAGTACCTCCACAGTTTTGGGCTTATCATCGTCGTACCGGGCACGAATGCAACATCAGTGTTGACTTTATCAAACGGCGATCGGCGTAATCATATTTCGTCTATTCTACTGAATATAGTTAAAATCGGTTTAAATTTTAAAAACACATTTATCATTGAATCTTATATGACGCTCTGGGTTTTTAACTATAAATTGGTTTCGACGAACGATTATTGACAGGAAAAAAGACGAATGTTTGAAGAGGATATTCAAAATTTTAGTTGCTCAAACCTGATCCTATATGTACTAATATCTGTGTTTAAGAATGCGCCCCATCGACGAACGGTCTCCTAGTACCAAAAATGTCCCAAGTACGCACCCGAGTAATGCTCATACGCAACTATGTATAATACCTATTATATTAATTATTTTGTGTACTAAATAATATTAATCTTTCCATACTTTCTCGTACGGTTCAACTTCAAGAATGGTGTCCGTTCGGTAGTTCGACGACTTAACGTGGCCCTTATTAACTCGAAACAATAGTTCCGAAGGTCTGGTAAATTATAAACACTCGACCGCCTACGACTGGAAAGCCCTTTCAAACTTGAGATTTAAACTTCGCTCTGCTCTGGACGTTGTTCGATTTCTCGAACTTTGTTGTCGGGTAATAATCGTAAATTATTATTCGACATTTTTATTACGTTATTATGATACCTGATAATGGAAAAAAAAAAAACATTTTAAAAAGTGTAGGGACTCGCGTCGACCACGTATGTGTTTAGTAAGTGACAGCAGTGACTGCAGTTTTTTCTAAACAAAATACGATATCTTAATATAATAAAAATATAGTAAACTCTGTGTAACGTGTGACTTATGACATTTTGAAACGTTCAATATTATTAAGATCGTGTGTTGGTCATAAAATTTTATAAAAAACGAAGTATGAAAATAAAAAATATTAGTAAAACCCGCTAAAAACATAACCCTCCTTTTGCAGTCTGGTTAAAATAAAAATTGAACGACGAACTGTGCCTTTATTAAACATTTATAGGATGACGCCAATGTAGCATAATTAGAGACGTCTATGGTCATTTCGCATGCATTATTATCATCATGTAATAACACATGTTATGAAATGGTTCGACGTGTGGTCGAATGAGCGCAATCACCGTATCAAGTCGGATCGGACGATACAGTTTCTTGTCTCCTCTTTGTGGAGAATAAAACTGTCGAAATATGTATATGCTATATGTATTGTTTGTGTTACTTTGGGTTTATTATATTATTATTTAGTATAATAACAGTCGCAAGTTTAATGTTACAGGATGCTTGTATAAATTATAACAATACCCGTTCCATATTGATTATCATCTGCTTGCGCAGCCATCACCGACTATATTTCGCCTTCCTCTTAAGATTTTCCCACGGTGTCTTCGAACCGAAGAAGAACGAGTCTCTTAATTAGTTTGAGAACGGATGATGTTGCTGCGAATTATTTCTGCACGGCAGTTTTAACCCGCTCAGCGTTTGTCATTTTGTTGACGCTCGCTGCACCAGTATTTTTTGACGCTATATTTACTCCATAGTGAACACTATAATCGAACGATTATAGGAGTGTAGATTATAGGAGTGTACACAGGTACTGCCTTTTCTGAAATTTCAAAACTTCTATCCCTCGGTTTTTCTCAATACATAGTTCCATAGTCGAATGTATGAATAATATTAAAACAGTAATGAATATATAAAAATATTGTACAACACAATATAAAACGTACAAATATTACCGTGAGACGCGAATGTGGCAGAAAAAAAAATGGAAAAAAAATGATCTCCTCCATATCAGATGGCTCTGTGGCTGTGGCGTTCATCGCGATCACAATGTTGTTTAATCGTGGTTTAATCGCGTTTTGTGGTGGAACCGTGGTGTCGGAAATCTAATTTAATCACGTTCATCGTGTCGCTTTCAAAATATGTAAAACGTTTAACTCCTAAACTGGAGTGACCCTACCACCCAGTGCCGGCCCGGGGCGCTACTTTTTTGTAGGGGCGCTTTTAATATACGGGTATTTTATGAATTTTAGAGTAATATTTATTTATTCGAATTGACAGTAATGTATCTAAATGACAATGAATAAATTATCCATGGCAGAATATGTACTGTTACGTCATTTTTTCATACAGATTTTTCGTCACTTTCCAGTTTCTATTATGATAGTAAATTTAGCTTAACAGTTTAACGGAAATTTAGAATCACTAATCGTGTGTAACACGTATAAAAAAAAAACAATTCGATTACGAATCTAGATACGAAGCTTCAGAACACCGAAATCCGGAATTATATTTCATGTGTTTACAACGACCAAGCAATATCTATCCAAACGTTTTGAAAAAATTAAAGAATTTAATGATACTTGGGAATTTTTGTACAACAACATAAAAGAAGAAAATGAAAGCCACGAAGACGTATTAAAAAATCGTGTAAGGATCATTATTTAAAATCTAACGATCTGAATGTAGATAAGACAGAGTGCGTGCGATTTGAATGGATATCTATATATTTGATGTGATGAAATTGAGATTGTCGTAACTGTCCATTGGAAATCTTAGCGTTTATTAACTTTACCAAACTTACGGGTCGCTTTAAGAATTATGATGACGATTCCTGTAACAACTGCGTGCTTCAAGAGAAGTTTCAGCCAGTTGATAAAAAGTAATAATGTTAATAAAAACGTACTCGTGGTCAACAACGACCGAAGAACGTGTCAACGATTTGGCATTAATCAGCATAGAAAATAAGTAACGGTTTCTAAATTAGGTCTGAACAAAATTCTGTTGCCGATTTAAAATCTAGAAAAAAATTTATTATTTTTAGTACTGCGTGTATGAACGGCTTTCGCCTATTTGCTGTACCAGGCCTTTTCCAGCGGTTGATGTTGAAGGATGCTTGTTGTTTTGTTTTGGGTGAGTGGTATGGTTTTTATTTGTGTTTATTTATTCGTCCACTCGAGTGGACGCGTCATTTTTTTCGCGAATCTGTTGGGCCATTCGGGATCTGGTCCAAGTTGTCTGATGTGGTGGAATTGTGAGAGGCTGTTCTTGTAGAATAGGACTTTTGAATGAGATTTGATGGTATATTTTTAGTATTATTACAATTATATACGAATTATACGATTAAAGAAATAATATTTATTAAATATCAACAATAATAATAAATTGTGTCCAAATACAAGTTTTGAAGTCCATAAATACAAGAATTTCAAACGAAGAAACATGTAAGAATAAAATTTATTAAACGCCTTTCAAAAAATTGCCCCGGGCGTCAAAATACCTTGGGCCCTGCTACTACCGTCAAACCCCGCCCGCGCGATTTGGAGCGATCCCGGCCTTTTTTTGTATGTTTTTGCGAGTGCGTTATATACATTCTCCTGTCGGGGCGACACGGTAAAAAAAAATTTCTTTTTTTTTTTCCCCCGTTTCCATCTTCTCTTTACACTTCTGTTACGTTGCGCGCAACAACACGTATACGATTTCCATCTTCTCCTGTCGGGGCGACACGATAAAAAAAATTTCTTTTTTTTCCATATTTTTTTTTTGACACGTTACGGCGTGGCGCGCAACCAACTACATCCGAACGTCGTCGTCTCGTTATTATTTACGTATTTTTCACGTTCGGCGTTTTTTTTTTTTTCGCCCCGGTCGCCGCCGCATCGCCCGTCGGGGACGCGCGGGGGGCGTGTCCGGAGCGCCACGCGATTGGTCCGCCGGGCCGTCACGGGTGCCGGCGGCGGCGGCCCCGTCGTCGTCCCCGCCGACGCGACCGCTCCGCCGCCGCCGCCGACGTACGGGACGCGCGCGTAGTACCGCCGCCGGCCGTTGGAGCGCCGTCGGCGGCGGCGGCACCGAAAACGCGGCGGCTCCCCGGGACAGCAGTGTAGCGAAGCGGTCGGCTCTGTGGTGTTTTGCGCAGCGCGTGCACGTCGTGTACTGTGTTCGTCACACACCTACGCCGCGATAGACGTAAAAAAACCGTCGCGTTTTCGGTTGAAAAAAACAAATATATCGCCACCGCCGGAACACAGCGGTCCGACTTTGCTTGTTCCGTTCGCGGGAGTAGAAAACCCAATCGTCGTCGTCGTCTTCCCGGCTCTACATTTCAATAAAAAACGATCGCGAACCCCGTCGTCGCGGCCGATGTCAACCGCGGTCGAACACGCCGCCGCGTTCCGTCAACGTCTGCAGTAGCGCGAGATCGACGCAGCCGCGCGCGACACCGCACGAGTCGGGGCGGCACCGCGAAGACCACCGCATCGTGTGCCGTACGGGGTGAGTACGCTCTGCAATTTTCGTATTAGGAATTGTAAAAAAGATTAAGGATTTTCTATTTTCCACGGATTTTCACGAAGATTTGATACGTGATGTAGGCCCACTGCGAATAAACACGTTGTTTGCAGGCTATTTACAGCTATGCTAATGCTGGCTCGTAGTAATGCGCGTTCTATTGTAACGCGTGTCTTCTTCCACTTTTCAATCCTTGGATTATTGGTTTGCTCCATGCTTCCCTGTCGTTACTCAATTCCTTTAGTTCTTTATAACTAAGAGATTAGAAGACCCCATGTCACCTTTTGTATGCTTATCCTTGGTCTAGTAATAAAAAAGTAAGTCTTTCGTTTGACAATCGTTTTTTTTTTCCCCCCCGTTCGATTCCGCCGTCGCTCCCTAACCTAACCGTCCGGACGCAAAATTCTTTTTTCCCGAATTCGGCCGCAAAAGAATATCGACCATTCGTGTATACGAATAATATTGTGTTTTCGGAAGGAATCGTGTTTTTTTCCGTGACGCGCCCGTCCGATCGATCGGTGTGTCTTGATGATTATTTTTTTTTTCCCCGGAACACGACGAAAAAAAAGCAATCGTATAATGGAATTTTACGGCGGTACGTATATTAATAATATTACAATAATAGTCGGCTGCGAGTCGCTGCGACGGCGGCGGACGACGTAAAAACGACAATAAAAATTATGAATTGCTGCTTTTTATCATCGTATACACACCGGACCGGTTTCAAACGGTTCTCCTGGCGTAATAATATTATAATGTTATTGGTATTGTCACGTCACGAAATCGCACTTATACCGGTAGTAGATATACATACGTACGCTACGTAAGTAATATGATGTGGGTAAATTCGTAAACATTTCGGACACATCAGACGTTGGACGGCGTAAATATATTAAATATATGCGCGCTGTGTCGTTTTGGACGACGCTTCGGAAAATGGCCCGAAAAAAGTTTCTGTGCGTGAGGGGTTCGAATCCCCCGGTCCCCGACGACGAGCAGCTTTTTTTAGTCTTTTTTCCGATTGCTAACAAAATTTTATAGTTTTTTTGTTTGTTTTTCGTGTCCAATCGTCTCTGCACCCTTGAACGTCAAAAACAAAAATCTCTTATCGGTGCACAAACGTTTTCTACGCGTCGGACTCTCGTATTCCCGGGTCGCCCCCGAAAACAACATAACACGGGTAACCCGCCAAATAATTTGTGGAATATCAACTCGATCAACCCATATCTGTACCACCAAAAATAGTATTTAACTGCCGTGTAACATGTTTTCGTTGTTGTACATTTTGTAAGACTACTGGTGTACAATTCACGTGTTTTTTATCTTAAAATGTCGTGTTTTATACTACACGACTTGGGGAAATTCGTCAAATTATACTCGTATAGGTGTCAACATCGCGTTCAAACCTATAATAATACCCTCTCGCAAACCTTCGACGATTGTCAGTAGAATAATAACAATGTGTTTTTTTTTTTTTATAAACAGTAACGATAATGTTGTGTATAATGTTAAATTGATATTATCGTATATTTATATTTACTTTTTATGTTTTCTGTTGACTGAGTATTTATTAAAGTACATTAAATCAATAACTGCGACGATCACCAAGTGTACCTGTACAAATATATTTATCGAGGTATAGGTACCCGGGATCCGAACGCGGCTTTTTAAAATATTTTTTTTTTTTTTTTCTACGTTAAATATACTCATATAGTGAGTACCCACTTATGCATTTTTTATGAATATTGCGAATTTACACCGTGATTATTTAGATATAGATAAAAAAAAATATGGAGGATAACGTATTTCGCCGAAAGTAACTATTGCCGTTTCGCGCAATGTTTTGCAGAAAGCACACATGCGTTTATTGTTTTTCTGCAGAATCTATATTGGAGTAACAACCAGCTACTACAAATATCAGCTACAAACAAATTAGGACAACTGAAAAAAAATAAATACAATTTAATATGAAAATAATTGTTGTTCAACCGTAGGTACAGACATTTCTTCGAAAATGTTAGTTAAAAATAATCGGTTGTGTCTATGAAATTGAAATTGACTTAAAAGTTGATTTCGTTAATTTTTTTAAGATTTATAGTACTAGGTTAGGTGAACCGGTGTTAATTTCACTAAACTCTGGTGAATTTAATTTTTTTCGAACGATCAATTATTACCGTTACAAAAAGTGGTGTTTGTAATGCTCAAACCAATTCGTTCCGCGGTTTCCGACGGTGGTGGAACATTTTTTTTACGTACTCAATAAAAACTACGGAAAAATACGTTTTACCGAGTATTTTTACTCAAAGCTGTGTGTTGAAGTTGATTTGAAATTTGATTTGATTTGAACTTTTTAACTATTTTTTAATAAACTAATTATTATTTCGGTATTTATTTGGTCATTGAAATGTACACTCTCCGTTTAATTTTTATCTCTTATACATTTTAGGGCAAACTCACAAAAAGTCATTTGTCAAATCTTCGCCAGAACGACTTAAACCCAAACTTCGACAGTGTCGCGGAGTAATTTCTTTTTCTTGTTTTTTTTTCTTATTTATTCCCACTTTCCGATTCCTGGTAAAGTTCGATTACGAACTTCATAGCGACGTTATAACGTTATCAACGTGATGTGTAAAACGAACGATTTATCTCATCTGATGGAATCGTCTTTTAAATTTTTTCTCTGTTCTCCCCCAAAAATCGTGTGAAATATTCGTTATTTTTGCCACACGCTCGGTGAATAACACAAACCGCGATTTCGACGAAACAACCCGACCGAACGGTTGCCGCCGAAGTGCGCTTTTAACAGCTCATATGCCGAACATATACAAAACGGTAAAATTTTATCAAAAGTTTCATTTTTTTTTCAATCTTTTTTTTTTTTTCGCCTCGATGGCGGCCGGAAATGATTGGAGATAAAAATAAAATATAGCAACTAATAACTTAAATTTAAATAAGCGCTATCTTTTGCGTTCCTCCTAACTGACTAGATATAATAAGGTAACCGCCGGTGTTCACGTCCGACCGGATACCGGATGTGCGCAACGCGTTTTGCTGGCGGCGGAATACAATGTATTATTAATATTATTAGAAGAATTTAGAAATTTTTCTTAAAAAAAATAAAAACCACGACAACAAAATGATTATTAATTTACGATAATACGCTACAACAACATTACTACGATTATATTATGTTAAATATAAAATAACGTAATAAAAACGCGTGCGCGCCGCCGCCGCTCTATGAATTGTCGCCCGTTGTTCGTCGCGCGGCCGCGTTTTGCAAGCAGCTATAACACAAAAATTCCACTCCGCGCCCGCGTCTATTATAACATCGTGTATAGTATAATATCGTAGTATAAAAATAACGATAATCGTATACGAGAGAACAATCGCACGTAATAATAATTATAATATTATTTATAACGACACTATAATTATGATCACACAACGCGGTTCTCTATTGACGAGCTGCCTGCCGATGATGATACCTCGAGTTTGGACGTGCCACCAATATATATTTTGTTCCGTCTACTTCCGTCGTCGGTCGGCCAGCATCTCGTCGCCCCAACATTTTATAAACTAATGTGAAGAAAAGATCAAAACCCGCTCTAGGGTAGAGTTTTTACGGACTCTTGGGTGGATCACCGATATGCATTGGAAGAAGTTGTGTGTGTGGTTCAAACGCGTTGTTTTGTAACCGAAAGCAACATTGCGTTCGAAAATAGCGAGCGGTCTGGTAAGTATTGATAAAAAAACAAGTTTAACATTTTCATCAAATCTTTCGTGTGTTCTAGTGTATTGTGTCGAAATTTCAGCTTGGTCGTCCGATCTTTATTTTGGACGTTATGGTCGAAAAATTCGATGCGTGAAAAACACGTTCCCCGTTACTTGTTGCCTCCTCTCTCCCCCCCCTCCCTCCATCATGAGTGGCCGCTTGCTTTGCTTTGTTAAATTTACTCTGCTCCAAGCTTAGCTTCTATCGGAGGGCGTAATGTATTCTGGAGTTTTGAGGTGTTAGCTGTGAATTAGAATGTAATCGGTCTGTTTTTAACAATTTTGAACGTTTTTGGAATTGATGATAAATTGTGTATGTGGGTGTGCTGAGATGTGATGCCATAAAGTCTTGTACGGATTGAATTTTGGTTGTTTTCCTGACGGTTGTATTTGACACGAACCATGGAAGTGATAGAAGATCAGTGATACGTCTGAGTGTTGATTGATTGGACTTATTCTATTCTGGCTTGGTTTGATTTGGAGATGTTTGAATACCACGAAGAGAATGCGTATGTTAAAATTTGGCGCATTTATATTTTGTAAATAGAGAGTTCTCTCCACTAGAGGACTTCTGTAGTTTAGCAGCGGATAAAGCACGGCCGCCCGGAATGAACGACAAAATAACAATTACGTGAAATCGGCTGTGAACCAAAATAGTATAAATAAATTTTTTAAATTTTTTAACCGCATATGTAGAGCAAAAACTTGCTTAGATTGAATTATGAATGTTATTATTGAATTGAATGTTCGATACTGAAACATAAAAACCAGAGAATAATAATAACTGCCTTAAAATAACAAATTAAAAAATTTCATACCATATCGGATCAATCTTTTGATGTACGTCAAAATCGGAGCTTTCTTTATACTAAAAAAAAAAAGTGATAACAGTAAAAAAGAATAAGTACTTCGCTGACGCTCAGAATCTAAAAAAAAAAAACCCGGAATCGCTCTTGGTCGTGTGGGTAGTTTGACGCTTTGGTTCACCGTTTTGAAATACACAGAAGTTTTACATTAAATCCGTAAGAAATTAATTAAAAATCGCTTACGAAAATAACGATTCTGAGTGAGCTGTCTCAGTGACTCAATAATCGAAATATAGAAATGTAGACTAAAAAAAAAAATTATAGTCACAAATTTTAGTTAAGCTTATTAACTTAAATAACTTGTGAAAATTTCAAACCGTTTGAACCATTTTTTGAGGAGTTGTTACGTTTTTAGTATCCACTGCGCGCAATATTGTTATAATCAAAATAACACCGTTTTGCAATACTTTTTTTTTTTTTTTTACGCTTTCAGAACCGACTGGGTGGATTTTTTTTTTGAGATTTTTTTATTCAGATAGAAAATTTAGTTTTACATGATATGTTGATTCAATTTTCAAATCTTTTATGACAAATTCGTGTGAGTTACGAATTTTTTCCAAAAATAGGTCAGGTACCACAAATTTCCGAAAATTTTCCAACTTTAAACAACTAAATATAAAAATTGAAACTACAGGTTTTCGAAATTTTTCAGTAGCATATTATGTAATTACACGTTGGGAACTTTGTTTTAAATTTTCAAAAGATTTTCAAGAAAATTAAATTTTTCATTGGACATAAATTAAAGAAAAAAAAAAAATGATAATTTTCGAAAATTTATATCATCATGCTTATTTAAATAATTTGTAAAAGTTTTGTTCCGTTCATTATTTTGGATGTTATCGTCAAGATGTGTTAAAAACGCGTTTGCCGTAGTAATTGATGTTTCTCCGAAGTCTTCTCTCCTTAGTTTCAAGGCTGTAATTTTTTTGAACTTTTATATTTGAGACCCTTTAAGGTTCATCGACCTTTCATTAAAGAGGTACTGACTTTAAAAAAGTTGTTCACAAAAAAACATAGAAAAAAACGTAACAAAACTAAAATTTTTTATTATATTTTTTTCGAGGATGGGTCAGTGGCGTAATTCAGATTGTCTTAGCGGGGGAATTCAAATAATACTTCAAGGCAGACCCGTGGGGGCTTTGCCCCCACATCACCTTTTACGATACGTTGATAACTCGTCACATATTCACAAAATATTTTATTTTATTTTAGAAAATGATAGTATTGGTAAATTTCTAGGCTTTTTGGCCAGTATATCGATGACCTCATCAATTAAAAATTCGATATTTCTATGAATAGCCAACATTGCCAAACCCTTAAGTCGTTACAAAATAAATGAACAATTACTATTACTATTACTTATGTATTAGGAAAATCATTTTTTTTAAGTACAACTATTTAGTTACTGACCTCTGACATACCGTTTCGAAGACAAGTTTATTAGGATATACATTGCACATATGTATTTAGTGTGTTTCAATTCCGGTTTTTGGAATATTAGTTTTTTCTAGTTTCGTCTTTCACAATTTCAATTCTGCTATTGAGTTGTGTGTATCCAAAGTAGGTGAATTTAACTCGAATAATTTTTTAAACGACTTTTCACCAGTAGAAGATAATGTTATTAGAAAATAAACTTTGAAATCCTATAAAAATAACACAAATATTTAAAATCTAAGTTTGAACTTCAATAGGTGCAAATATTTTACATTATTACAAATAAAAAATAATATAACGATTTAATATACCTTCAAAAATGTAAGAATGGGCCGAAAATCTTTCTTCTAGTTAATTTATAAAATAGTCTAGGTATGGTATAAATACTGATACTCTATAGTATTCTTCAACACTTAAAGTGAAATCTGGATTTGTTCGATTAACTTGAAGTTTATTTCTTTTGTTCGATTCCATTTTGACACTGTGATTTTATTGGAGCACTCATATGTACTAATATGTTTTAAGTAAATAAAAGTATAAACTTATGTGTAAACTTTGTAAAATAGTTATTGTATTAAATTGCTTTTTACGATATTGTGTGTGTTCGGTGCGGTCCGACAACGGAAAATACATTTAAATTGTTAGCTCGTTAGCTTTGCAAATAATTTAACTATTCGGATGAAATTTATTGAATCAACAAAGTTAACGCTGGTTTTTAGTCCACAACTAGTAGTACTCCGTCTAGTAAAAAAATTATAATCACCTTAAATGTTTTAAACTTAAGCGTTTTCCCGCGGTTAAAATATTTTTACTCACGACGCAATTGATTTCAGTGGAGTTTTTTTTTTTTTCATCATTATATTTATGATCGTCATGTCGTTTGTGCACGTTTCGCAAAAATAAATCGTTTGATTCCGCGTGCTATTTTAAACCCGCGATTCGTTTTTCCGCACGCATGCAAACAAATTGATCACGGAGTTTTTTTTTATTCTTACACCGCGAGTGTTTTTTTACTTTGCTCGTTATAGCGACGCATAGTTTTGTTTCTATATTTATTCATTTATTTTTTCAGTTCGTTTTAAGGTACGTTAAAAAATCGGATTGCAGATTAGAAAAAATAAAAAATCATCATTGTACAACCAATCTAAAACTAATAATAATAATAATTTTACTCCTCGCAGCTGCGTCGTATATTATAATAATAATAGTATCCGCGTATACTGTGTGATTTTGAAGAATGTCGTATCAATTTATATAATATTATGCACGATTACAATACCATTTATCACCGTCTACTACCGATATTTTTATTTTTTTTTTCGCACACCTGTATCATTTACACATTTCATACATTTTT
>CM029361.1:31480785-31508345 GCA_017140985.1 Hormaphis cornu | reverse complement strand
CGACAATGGCTGCGGCACCTACAGCTGGATGGGTGCATTTGAATTTTAAATTTGTAAATTTTTTCCCGTATCATTATTGTTGTTGTGTGTACGTATCGAGTGAAAGTATACAAAAAAAAAAAAAACGTTTTAATCATTTCGCGCTAAGCGTGGTGTATAATTATTGCGGTATACCTACGTCGTATTATAGACGATATTAAACGTTTCGCGAACTTGTCGAAATTCAAGAGAACGTTAAATCATATAGTTATCGGTTCGTGGCACATCCGTTCGTAAAATTTTATCACCGCAGCCTTCATTCCAGTGTAGTGATACACCATGTTCACCTGATCCTTCACCTTTGGAGGGTTTGTGTCTGCTGAGATCACTCTCTCTGCGAAGATTCTTCCTTGTTGAGTCTGGTACAATCTCGGTTGCGCTTCTATCAGCATTCCTATAAGTGCAATCATGCTTGATTATTGTATATCGTTATATTGTATAATACCTCGATTAATTTACTTCGAACGTACGTGTGGTTCCGCTATCTGCAGTGGCGTGGCGAACTCAAAAATGCTCAGAACCGATCGAATCCAAACACCCACCGCCCACCCGCCAGCACGTACATTGTTATTTTTCTTTAATTTCGTTTTTTTAACAAAAACAATCAAACAACATACTTTGGAGGAAACTTTGAGCCTTAATACAAAAGTATTTTATTGGCATTTTCCTCTTCAAATACGTATGGGGGTTCTGAATGGTTTCACGAATTGTATACAATACAATCCTTATTTTTGTTTTTAATATGTTAAGTTGGAGAATTTCCCTTTATCTAAACACGCCCTTGCACCACCCACCCGAATGGACCGTGACTGAGAAGTACAGTTCGCCACGACAATGTTGGTGTTATTTTCTTAAGATCCAATTTAACGGCGGTTTGCGATTTGAAAAATGGCCGTACGCCCCATCGTGCCCCGTGGTTACGTATCACGATTTAAGATGGTTACTCAACAAGCAGTAAAATTGATTAGAATGTACGCTATTCAAATGTTCTTTCGAATACCCGTAAATAAGAACTTACGTGTACAAACGCTTCAAGCGGCGAACACTTTTTTTTTTATCGTCATTTAACTGCATTGAAATATATTGAACAATAGAATCCGCCTATTTTCTTACTTGAATCGTGGTTATTAACAACCAAAAGATTAATTCATAATAATACAGTTTGCTGTTATCATCGTTAATAAATATATACGAGATGGGATAATTGGTTTAAATTTACCACTCGCAGCGCATCTATTTTAGCTCTGTGGTGAACATTATTATACATCAGGTAGCTATCATTTTATCGCGATTTGTTTGTTGGCTAACACCACACTATCTTAAATCGTGGTTAATACCATTGGTACGGTATTGTTACCGCGTTTGCTAAGTCATTGAGAGCAAGCAATGTGGGCTCCGTCAAGTTAGCACCGTCCTATAAAGTACAAAGTGGTATCAAAATTTTGATAGGAATTTGCTAGATTTTGCTAGGCTATTTTTAGAATTTGCTAGAGTCTCAAATGTTTACAAATTAACAAACAAACATGCCGGTGTGCTAACTTGACGCTGCACCGGCACATTAGAAAAACTGCAAAAAAATCATTGAATTACGTTAATTAGCATACCTCTGATTTTGCTAGGTGGTTTTTGGAATTTGCTAGAGTCCCAAAAACCGTCTGGAGGGGTTGGAAAATTGGGTAGTAAAACTAAAATTTACTCCGAATCGAACGAAAAGTATACCAAAATAGACATACGAATTTGCTAGATTTTGCTAGGCAATTTTTAGATTTTTAAAATTACCCCTTTCGGTGCTGTGGGGGTTGCAAAATTGGGGCGTAAAACCTTAACTTACTCCAAATCGAAAGAAAATCATTAGAAAAACTGCAAAAAAATCATTGAATCATGGTAATTAGCATACCCCTGATTTTGCTAGGTGGTTTTTGGAATTTGCTAGAGTCCCAAAAACCGTCTGGAGGGGTTGGAAAATTGGGGAGTAAAACTAAAATTTTCTCCGAATCGAACGAAAAGTATACCAAAATAGACATACGATTTTGCTAGATTTTGCTAGGCAATTTTTAGATTTTTAAAATCACTCCTTTATGTGCTGTGGGGGTTGCCAATACCCCTGGTTTATTTATTTTTCATTTCTTTGATAAATTAATTAAAAAAATATATATATGTGATATTATATTACAACTTTAAAAAATTTTGTTTTATTTTTTATCACTTTTTAAATTACATTCTAATATAATTTGTCGTCACCATTTTACATTAATATTACGTGCACGGAAAGAAAGTTCTATGTACACATATTCTATTGAAGTACATAAATGAGTATATGCGGTATAATTATTTTTTCTGATGATATATGTGTTATTTTTTCTTGGAGATTGTCATGAAGTTCCCAACGATCTGTCCTTAAAATATATGCTGTGTAATGCCCCATATTTCTATTTACTTCGCTGATGCTACTTCCAATATAATTCACAATTGATGATAATTGATACCTAGAAATTATGAAATATTATTATATATATTATTACATATGTCCAATATAATGTATTATTTATGTACATAAAAATTATGTAGCACAATGTAAATTTATTAAGTATATTATTTTAATAACTTTGCAGTTTTAGATAGCTTACTTTTTATCATTTATCACAAGATTCTTTGGAATAGATGATAAGCTACAGCTTTCTTTACCATAGTAACCCAAAGATCTACTTCAATTATTTATAGTACATTTACTATTAATAATGTATTGTTATGTATGTTATTGTTGAGTGATCTGTGCATTTATTACAATAATCTCTTTTTTCTTTTATAATTGTTTCAATTTCATTATGTAGTGTATTTTCGAATCCTCCATGAGCAATTTTTTTCATATTGGGACATAACATTTCTATTGGTTCTATTGTTTTGAAATGGCATTTACAACAAACACTAATTTTCTCTCCAGTTACTAATTTTAAATTTTTGATTAGTTGTTGAATATTACAATTTGTATCATAACATTCAACATCAGCTATTGAGGATAACGGGTTTCCCAATATATTGCATTTTTTCAAAAGCTCTAATCTCTGTATATATTCTTTTTTTGATGCTCCATATATTGCAACAAATTTGCAAAATTGTAAAAACTCGTTATTTGTAATTGATAAAATAAAATCCCTATACTTCGGAGAGTCATAATAATTAATACATACTATGGACACAATAGTATCAAAAGCACATGTATTAATCACCGTGTATTAATCACTGTGTATGTTTTTTTTTTAATTTTTAGTGCTGGTGCTTTACTACCATTGATCAAGAATACCATTTTATTGGATCGTAATTTGGATTTATTCAATATAGATTTTATCTCCGGGCACTGGTCTAAATATTTTGATGGCTTTTTTTTTGTTTGTTGGGTTTTACCTTTTCCTTTCCAATTTTCAATGTTACATAAACTCGTTAAAGAGTTATCAGAATTTTCAGATTCATCGGAAATTTTTAAATTAAGGTCACTTTGCATGACATGAAGAACATTTTCTTGTGTATTAATATTACTTTCAGGCGATTTTTCATGGGTCAAATTTAAAATTGTAGAACTTGAATCCGAATGCGTTTGATTTATTTTATGTTTTGCCATTATCATTTGTCCATTAAGAGCATTTAAATGTGTAACAACAAACCTGAAAAAATATAATTTAATAAAATTTACTCTTGTGGCGTAGTAGACGACCTTACAACTTTTATGGTACGCCATAGTATTTTCTTTTATTCTATTTAGTACTGCTTCATTCGTTATTCTATCAATCCATTTAATTCTTAACGATAACACCACATTTCGAAGGCCTCGTTAAAGTTTTCTTTTCTCTATTGCACTGATTGTCCACGTTTCACAGCCATATAAGGCAATACTCCATATATATATTTTTAAGAACCTTTAAGTCTATTGGTGGTTAGTAGGTGTTTTTTATTCTGGAAAGCCCTCTTCGCTTGCGCTATTCCACTTAGAATTTCATCTTTACAACGGCCATCTTCCGTTATTTTACTTCCTGAGTAATTAAAGTGTTGTTCTATGCGCGCGTGTTATCTATGTATATATTAAGTTGAGGCTGGGTTTGTCTCGCCATCATAACCTTTTTTTTCATTCAATCGCATTCCATATTTGTCCCATATGTATTTTATTGACCTTAGTAAAATATTTTTCAGGTCGTTTCCCCCGTTTCTGCGCAGAAAGCGATGTCATCAGCAAATCTCGGAGCGTTAATTCCACCTCTAACTCCTTGCTTTACTTCTATTCGTAGTTAGTTTTAACAGCAATGGGTTACAGCCCTGTCGTACACCACCTTTTTTAATTTTTGCTATTTCTTCTTTTCCATCCGTACGTATTAATAAAGTTTTTGTATATAAATTATATATGTGCGAGCAATGTGTATTTTGGCAAAAATAATAAAATAATTTCCGCCGCCACCACACTGCAGCGTGTTGTATTTTATACGAACAAATATCGGTTAGTTGAATATTTTAAGAGATTTTCCGACCGATCCTTTTTGCCATCGATGTCGCTGCAATAAGAACGTGTAACGTAACCGTCGCATCGCCAATACGCTGCTGTTGGGTGTTTTAAATTTCAAAATTTTCTTCTTTCGCGAATCCCTGGTGTGTGGTGTTAGGTCTTATCGTCAGCAGGTATCGCCGCAGCACGTATCCAAGACGGTTTTATTTACATCGGACCATTAATCTTCTCTGTAGTTAGTTAGGTAGGTACACACTGTGGTGCGCGAATAATTTATTATAAATATTTCGTTGTTTTTTTATTTTTTTTTACGCTAAGATCCTCTCTCTCTCTCTCCCGTTCAAACGCGCACAACACACGCCCCGTGCAGGTATATACGGCGCAACATTATAATAATAACAATAAGGGTTGCGCGGCCCAAAGGGGCGGATACACCGCGGTGCGGTGTTTGCACTCTGATTTGCGAAAATTCGCCCCCGAAACCGAGGGCGAAAGTGTTTTATAGCTTTTGTCGTACTACGCGAACGCGATTAACAGCACAATAACGAATAATAGTAGTAGCGGCGACGCTAACAATAACGGATTCGCCCGCTGGGATTATTCGTTGTGTACCGCGGCGGCGATCGTACACGGAGACAGACATTCGGCGCCCTACTCGCACGACTGTACTGAAAAGTGGTGGGTCTATTTCGACAACGTTGAAAAAAAATTAATTTGTTCCGTATTCATTTTGACCGATTGTAATAATTTTTTTTAGAAAGTTTTTAAGAAAACCTATTGACGGTTCGATTCCCCTGAATTGTTAAGCCAAATAAATTTTAAAGTTCCTAGCTTTCGTTCTCGTAATCAGCCCATGTTAAGGATGACGCGCGTTGCTAACCAATCAAAATGATTGATTATGGAGAACTTTAATTTTACCAACGCAGTCCTGTCTTACACATTTTCTTTAAAGTATATTTGTACTTCAATAGTAAAATTATTTTATACGTGGCCCGTTCTGCAATAAAAACAGAATAAATTAATATTCGGGGCACGTGGACACCGTAATCACAATTCAAATATCTAATTATCACCCAAAATAATGAACTCTTAAGACAGAGGTGTCGTCAAGAATACAATTAGCTAACAAGGGATTAGAAAAAATACTAAAATCGAGGACACTCTCTACAAATTTAAAAATAAGAATGTATATGACATTATTACAACCTATTGTGTCCTGTATGTACCTCTGAGACGACGTGGGCATTGAGGAAAGCTGAAGAACTAGGGGTTTTCGAGAGGAAAGTTTTAAGAAAAATTTATGGACCGGTCTTTGACAGTGAAAAACAAATGAATGGAGAAAGTTATATAATGATGATGAACTCAAAAGACAGTTTCAGAGTTAACCTGACATTAAGTTAAGGAGATCGCAAAAAGAAGACTCAGTTGGGGGGGCCATGCCTGGCGTGGGACAAGGATCCCTAGTTAGACAGGTAAAATAGAGAATGAACCAATAGGAAAATGACCCAGACTGAGGTGGGAAGACTGTGTTAAAAAGGACTTAAAAATGATAGATCCAGTAATCAAATGGGGAGAGAAGCTGCAGAGGATAGGATGGCAAGATTTAGCGGTATGGTCTTAGTAAGGCCGGAACCGAGGAAAGAAGAAGAAGAAGACGTGGACACCGGTAATTTCACACTTGTGTGTGCAAAAGTACTTCTTCTTCTCCGTTTTTCTCCCGACTGTTTTTGAGGTGGCGGCTAAGCCTAACTAACCTAACCTAACGCGGACAAAACGTTGCTCCGGCCAATCGATGTTTTGATCGGTAGTACAAAATGTGGTGGTCCGCCAGCGTGATGGAAATTTTTACACCCATCACCGGTTGAGCTCTTCTACTCGTCGTCATCTCTTCTGTGCCGCGCAGTGGACGACAAACGCTTTTGTGCTTCGGAGGACGATATAATAAAAACTCTCGGTTTTACTCGCGGCGTAACGACGACGACCCGTGCACTCTTTCCCCGTGCGAAAAGCAATAAAAAAAATATCAAAAGACTTCTTTACTTCACGTTACAGTAGCTGTAACCGGCGGAAAAAATAAACGAATCGTCGGTTTTTTCGACAGAAACCCGTTTTCGCGGCGTGTAAATATTACAGTATCGGCGGCAGCTGTGCGCGACGACGTGTGCTCGGAAAACCGTCGCGAGCTCCTCTGTGTACCATATATAATAGTAGTATCACGCGATTTCACTCGTGTTCCCCTCGCTCGCCAATCCGAAAACGGTACGTTATTATTATTGTATAATAAACGCGTAGCATTATAATGCGAGCGCCCATTGTCGTCGGCGTGTGTGTAAAGCAGCTGCTTAGACGGCTAATTTTTTTATTTTAAACTAGGGGTTCGTCGTGGGTTATATATAAAAAAAAAAATCGAAACAATAATAACGATACGTGTATGTATGTACAACGGCTACGATGGAAAATCGCTGCTGTCGTCGTCCCTATCGCGCGCATAGATAGAACCCTGCCGCGCGCGGAGGATATCTCCCCCGGTTTTATTTTTTTTTTTTGGTTTATTGTTTTTTCGCTTCGCGCGCGCGTCGTGTGTGCGCCGCGGTGTCCTCCGCCAACGACCGACGTCGCGATGGCGGCGGTTACGGTTACGGTGGAAATAATGACAAATTATTTATGATTTTTCGATGACAAAAGAGAGGAGGGTGTGGAAAACTTACGGTATATGTATTATATCGCCAGCCGTCGACCAACGTCACCGAAACGTCATAATGTTTCAAACTATTTTTGTATTTTAAGAGTAGGTCTAAAAACAGCCGAAATATAACGCTTAAAAAAACTGGGTCGCGTTAAACTCGATACGGTTTTAACTAATGGGATTCTATTTGGTTATTATAACAGCGTACGCAGCAGCGGTTGATGAATCCCCACGTACGCTCACGTGAATTAAAGTAAATTTAAAAACCGTGATAATTACCGTCCGTGTAAATTCGATGATAATCGTTATAAATGTTACGTTACCACCTCATTCAGCGAGTTGGTGAAAAAAATTAATTGCTACGAGTCAAATCAACTGGCTTCAGTTAACGACGAAAAAACCCAGATAAATTTAATGTTAAGATGGAAAATTAAACAAACTCGGTCACAAAACGCCCCCCGCGTATGTGGTTGGTAAGGATAAAAAAAATTTGTTAATCAAAAGTAACCAAACACGACGGTACATTATTTGTTTTTCAAAATGCACAACTCGTTGCTTCAATAAAATATTTTGTAAATCAGTTTCGCGCGGAAACTTTCTTTACTACGTCTTCTGTAGTCGGGACAACTCCAAAAATAATCGAAATTTTAAAAGACGCTTCAAATAAAGTGTACCGTCTCGGATCAGCTACCTATCCGTTGATAAAAAAAAAAAAATAATAATCAACCGTATAAAAAGTTGTACTTTTTAACTGAATAAGTTTAAACTAAAAATAATTAACCAGTCGAGTTAAAAAATGTTAAAAAAAATACTATAAAACTCTCTATCGGTTAATAAAATCCATGTTTTCAGAATAAATTGTATGAACATAACGACCTAGTGGACGGTCCCTGAAAATCACTGCATTAAAATTGTAATATTTTATTATCGTCAATTGCAGTGGTAGAAGAATCTATATTCTCAGGTACTCGAATCGCTACAATTTTCAAACGATTCACAGGTATCATAAACACTCGACTGTACGTAAGGTTCAAGGCTCTTAAAATATCATAAAAAATTTACGTACTTAATAATTGTTCATGTTTAACTTTATATACTGTACAGGAGGTTATATTAGTTAAACAAGTGCCTGCGTAATCGGTTCACACTTTTAAATCGTGTTAGTCGTTCACACATAAGTACTTACTGGATACTTGTGTGTTTTTGTAAATTTTTTCGCCAAAGTTTTTTAACCTCTTGTATTTTTTATACATTACTATAGTTGTTTTATTTCGAAACGTCATCAAATCCCGCTTCGAAATCAGTTTGTGCGTCTAGTAATGATGTGTTGTTGTTGTGTGAATAATTTTAGTGCCGAAACTTTAGCGTAAAAAAATATTAAACTGGTAATTTTTCAATGTAAAATAGTATTGATTACTGTAATAATTGTTTGACAAATTAATTGAAAGTACCTCTTTTTTCGACATTGCCGCCTGGTCTGGACATTTTGGCGTCGAATGAGATTTATTATACTAGTGACAACGATTTTGCTTCACTGTTTCGGAATGTTTATTTAGAAATTTTCTATTAATATAAGCTGCTTTTCAAAAAAAAAAAAAAAGTTAATTCTGAGCCACGTACAAGAGTATTATTTGAAACTTATACGAAAACGATCCAATAAAAAAATATCAAGTTTGTGTTTCATAAAGTTATGATAATTTTGTACCAACGCTTTACTACGGCTCTATTCGAAACTTTCGGCTGTCACTAATAAATCTGTTTTCTGTTGCCACTGTTGTTTACTCGCCAGCATTTTATTAAAAAAAAGTACTTTACATGATTTTATTCTTCTAGAAAGTTGAACAATAACGTTTCAAATGTAAATATATTTGAACGCTTCTATATAGAGTTATTTGATTCCATGTTATTCGTGTGACGTCTATTTTGAAAGTTGTATCGGTCGTACTTGATCGCGTGTGTTTTTAATAGTTTTTTTTTGTTTTGAAAGTTATGACGAAATAGTTCAAAACAGAACCGATGATGATTTGGACGAAAACACGTTCGGTAACTTTTACACCAGTTTTTTACTTTTTGTTTTTTGAGTTATTTCGACTACCGACACCACACAACATTCGGTATTTTAGCATAATGCGTACAAATCTTTGTGAAATACACAGCTTCGTGCGGAACGTAAAAGTCTTTTGCACCAAGCCTGTTGATGGTCATGCTACAAAATCGTGCTAAAATAAAAAACAATTTTAAATAATACAGGGCGCACCCTAAAATGTAAAATTTCGGATTTCCAGACTTGTATTGGGCCCCCAAAACTACTGTAGTACGTGCAAAGCAACGGCGTTATAGTTTTTTGCGGTGTTTGCACACTCCTCTCCTCCAAAGTCGATAAAAACTGCGTCAATACTCTCGACTATAGTAGTCACGGCCGTTGTTATTATCTGATGATACCGGATACTTTGTTTTGTTGACACACACACGTGCGTAGAATGCAAACACTCGAAAACGAATCTTGTGATTTGTTTAATCTAACGTGTACAATACAAAAAAACATTTGACTTGATTAATCGCAGTAGAAGAATATACGATAGTATTTTATCTAAAAAGTACTCTGCGCGTCTCTAATATACTACGACTCGGCGGCCGCCGAGGTTATTTTATCTGCAACGAGCTTCAAAATACCCGTCCGGTAGTTTTACATTCGCGTGTTATTATTACGGAAGTTTTGACCGAATCGATTTTATCAAAAATCGCACTATGTTGTTTGTCGCACGTTTTTTCGGAAATATACTCTAGCTAGGGCGCTAAAAATAAAAAGATCTTTGTAAAATCGACAGCTGCCCTCGCCCGTTGACGCTCAGAATGTGTAAAACGCGTTTTTTTTCAAGTGCGGCGGTTGGCGTAGGGTGCAGTGAAAATATCTCGATAACGCGTTTTATATGACGTGTGTGTGTGTTGCTGAAAGGACCAAAATTCGTGTGCTCTTCTTATTGTGCGCGCGAACGAGAGATGCCGCAAAAACCTTTGTGGCGGCATTGTTGTTGTGGTGTCCGCCGCATCGAGGAGAGATTTTAATAATAATACGCGTCTTGTTGTCATCATCGTCATTGACGACGCGCGCGGCCTTCCGAGAACGCCGCATTCTCCTCGTTTTATTCGTTCGAAAATAACAATATTTACAATAATAAAATACGCGTATTATTATGTGTTATGCGTACTCGGGTTCGCGCAACACGGGAGGAGAGAAGACACCTCGTTGACATTTTTTATCTCGTCGAAATAAAATACATTTTCTTCTCGCGCCACCCTCGCGACCACGACGACGTGCGTCGATCCTATCTTCGATTGACGTGCGTGTACTACTACAGGTACTACCTCTCACATATCAGGTACCTGCGATATTTTTACCCTCTGGTCACTATCTCATCTTTTTTTTTTGTCTACATTTGTACCTGCGATATTTTCCCTCTGGTCACTATCTCTTCTTTTTTTTTTTTGTCTACATTTTTCTGTTGAATAACAACGCGCACAACGCGGGTTTGAAAACCGTTTAAAACATAACGTGTGTATGTTACGACGTGGTGATTCTAAATTTTTCAATACATTTCGAATGTATAATGTACGAATATGAAAACTTTTTGAAGATGTAAACAGATCGCACAAAACAAGAGGCGCGATATGTGAGTGTGTGTGTAAAATTTTAAAGGAAAACAGTACGTCAAACAAAGATAATAGTATTCTGATCCAAATTTTTACCATCAAAAAACTTACGGCCGTTTGTTGTGTGAATCGACATTTTCGAAACCAACGACTCGCGTACACTATGTGATCCAACGTAATAATCGACATTATTAGCGTTCAAATCAATTGAATAGAATTTTTTTGGACTTGTTAAATGTAGATGAATATATCAGTTTTGAGTGTTTTTACTTACAATCATGTTGATTTATTATGATCAGCAAAACAGACGCAAAAATAATTTTTTTTCGCTGCAACAACAACCGCAGCACATTTTGACATAAGTTTTGTTGACTTAGGCGGCTCTCACACCGGAGCAATAGGCAATGAGCAACTAATACAACAACAATAATATTGCTAATTGATTAATCTCGTAGAAAATAATGAATATTCTCACACCGAAGCAACGCGATGTTTCCTGTTGCGAACATGTAGCAACATGTGCGTTGCCAGGCTGTCGTGTTGCCGGCCGATATTTATTGACAGTGTTGAGCTATAGTATAAGAGCTTCGTATTTGGTATATTATTTATTATTATATGGTATTTTTTTCTTTTGTATATGTACAATTGTGTTACCTCATTTTCAATTTTTCTTAATTAATATTACGTATGTTCAATTAAATTCAAAAATTGTTGAAATGTATCTGGGCTCATTCTATAACAGCTTTTGAACTGCAATGGATGCAGTTTGTATTGTTTGTTGACTATTGTTAATTGATAGTTGCTCGTTGCCTATTGCTCCGGTGTGAGAGCCACCTTAAAAATATTTGACCAACAAATGTCTATTGTCATTGCCACGCGTGTTATGTGGATTCACAATCTTTTAAAATATGGAAAAATACATTGTTTTGATATCGCCATAAGATTAATACTGATCATATATGTTACAAATATGATTTCGTTGGTTGTACGGGCTTAAAATATCACCACCGAACAGATTATTAGGTACTTCTTGTAAGGATTTTAGATTTTTTTTTTTTCTCTCGTACTGAAACCGAGTCGAAACAATTTTACGTTGATTTATTTTTTTTATAAAACGGTAAATTCTTGTTTTCGCGCGTTCAGTATGAATCAATGTTAATTTGTTTCCTTGGCTGTGTACCGTTTGTACACGATTTTGTACTTTTACTTTCAAATATTCCTAGTTTCTCTTTAGTCCTGCTTTTTTGGACGTCCTCTTGGTGTCTTCCCACCCGATCAAAATTCGGTTATCCTTGGGACTACTCCTCCTGCAAAACGTAAAATCATACAACATTATATGTTGCATAAATAGTTTATTATATATATATTTATAAATTTTTTCCAATTCAACGAGCACCTATTTATCCAAACCTACTGAACTGTATATGACGTGTACCCTTCACGACCGCCTCTCGTATAACAGACCATAATTTTATGCGTGCACGTGTGTTCATAATGTTAGGTATTGTACAACATAAATCCATATATTACACATTAAAGTAATCACTAAGCCATTTTGGTGTGTACCCTTCCTGTTTGGACGGGCGTTAAATCTTAAAAATAAAAATAAATCTTCCATAAGATATACATGTTATTAACAGTTACGAGGTCGAGCAAGTCTGTACGATTATTTTTGATAAATGTGACATTCGTGTATCGATCGGATCGGAGTTATTTATAAATGTCAAGTAATAACTTGTTACTCTCGAACTGATTTGAGAAGTTATAGGAAAATGCAACACTTTATGATCAGTGTGTGTGTGTGTGTGTCCCGCAGTAGTAACACATTTTTCCGTCATTTGATACAATATTTTATTGTAAATAATTATGATGTCCGCGCACGCACGTGTATATGGAAAAAATATTCAAAACGCGAAACGATTTAGCCAAGAGTTAACTAAAGAAAAAATGAAACCCTAATAAAACTAGTCGTATAACTCGTTAATGCCCAGTACGGTTTTTGTTGTGCACACCACGTGTACGGAAAAATGCATTATCACGTGCGTAAGACGTCCCGTCGTGTTTCCTTTGGCCCGGATCCACTCCGTGTTCTTGATCAATTTAAAAAATAACAACCACCGTCCGTATAAAATCGTATCGTTACCAAACGAATTAAAAATCCACGTAAAAATAATATCATCGTTTTTTTTTTCTCTCGTTACAGGTGTCATCGACGTCTTATGTGGCCAAATAGCCTGTCATCTGGGTAAGTCAATCGTTATTATTATTATTATTTTTACTACAGTATAATTATTATTTAATATCAAAAAAAAAAAATAGTAATATGACGTCGTAGGTACGATGTCGTCGCGTTAAAAGAAGAAATCGAGTGGGTATAATACGATGTTATTACGTGAGATACGATATGGTCGAGTGCAGTGTAAATACATATACCCTACTTGAGGTGGTTAGCAGCATTATTTTACACTATTATTATGTTTGTAATCACCGAACGATAACACACATTATGTTGTGTACTCATAACACGAGAATGTGATTGATTAATCAACTATATACGTTAAACGAAAAAAAATTTGACGAAACAGTCTGGTGTAAAAAAATAAAAAGTTTCAATTCAGTTTTGCCGTTCGGTCGGTCGGGCGTGTGGTCTGATTTAGATAATAGTTTTTTCCCTATAATATTTACGCTTAATCCGTACTCGTCAAACGGGCACAAAAACCGTTCAGTGAAAAAAAAAAAATGGTTCTATCGATTTCCGTTAGAATCTAAACTCCTCTACGCTTTTTGCAAAATAACATTCGCTATTATATTATACCTACGTTAGTTAGGCTCGTAACGCTCGCCAAAAATTGAAATCGCAGAATGAACGTTGCGTTGCGTTTACACGTGAAAAAAAAATGCATAAAAAAAATGCTATTGTGCAGGTACGTGATAAATATCAATTTCTCTGTTCCATTGTAACGTGCAAGTCGGTGTAGTAGTAAAAGTGTGGTGATCAATTCGTTTATTGTCATGCGATTTGATGAACCGTTAGACCTGTAACTTTAAAATAAACCGTTACAGCCGAGTTGACAATTTAAAAATTCCCAGACGGAAGTATGCGCCTTTTTGAACTATATATTTTATATTAGCTTAGTTTCAACTTGATACTGCCGTCCAAAAAGTACATTTTGTAACAAAAATAACCGCGACCTTTTTTCCGTTATCAAATAATATGGCGTGCATTTTGGCGGTTTCTGATCGAAATTTCCGTACGAATCTCCCTGCACATCTGTTCAAACTATACACATAGTTCCGTTTTGAAAAATACCTTTTTTCTCGATCTAAAAATTAATGTAATAGTATATCTAAGTGACCTACCGCAGTTCCTAACTCCGATCACTGTCGTTAGTATATGTATGATGTGTAATATCGTCGATTCGGTTTTGTTTAGCACATATACGACGTGATGATAGAGGTGTTACATCAATATAATAAACAAATAATAGAACATTTATAAACATATTTTTTTTGAATTTTATTACAGTGCAAATTTGTTATAATAATAATTATGACGATAAAAAAGTGCTCGGGTGGTTAATTGAACGATGTTATATAATGAGAATACGTGACGTCAGTCGGGGAAATGATGCCAAAACTAACATTGGATAGCAATTTTTAAGAGTTTAGCGAGCGGGCTGAAAAACTATAAAATATAGTGTCTCTTGTATACAATAGAATTAACGGTAGACCTAAATAATGAACAGTTTTAAAGCTATGTAGTTAGATATCTACGTCTATTATAATTTGTTGTATAATAAATTGTCAGTCGATCGTTTCTTGTTCAAAAAAAATGTTTTAAGCGCTGTACAAATTTTAAGAACAAAAATACTACGTATACCAAGGGCGGCGAACATTTTTCAACTAGAGTCGTTTAAACTGTTTGCATGCTAAAAAAAAATGTCTACTAAGCATATTATCTATAATTAAAATACAAACAATATATTCGTACAATTATTACCAATTTCGCGTGCCACGTTGATAAAAATTACAGTAAAAAAATGATTAGACAAAAACGCTTTCACTCTTTAGGTTAGTAAATTAATTAATTAATAATATGTTAAATGCAGTCAATAAATGTTATTGAGTTCATGTTCTTTATGTGTACGGTTTTGAGAGGTTAATAAATTTTTATACTCGGTATTTCATATTTTGGTGTGTAATATTTTCAAAAATTTGTTTTTAAAACTTGAATTACGTTAAACCATTACGTTTACTTATATAACTCATTATTAGTTACTCGTATTTTTCCGGGGTGTTGTTCGCTAGTGGAAATCGGTGTACAAAATTTAGGAAATATTAAGGGAATTAGAAATCAAGCGTACAAGATTATCAGTCGTGAATTACCGAAATATTTCTCATAAAAATCCATTTAACTTCAAAAACATCTATATTATTATATCATGTTCCTGTATCCGACGATTGCGGCATTTTAGGCGTCCATAAAAACTATTTTAAATTTGCAGAAGATAATCGCGCTACGTATTCTCGACGCGTTATAAAAGAAAAAAAAAAAACACGTTTAAAAAGAAGTATATATGTACTACGTTTCTATATAGAATGACAAATGGCAAATTTGTTGTTTCTTTATCTCTCGGTGAACTGCAAATATCAATATTTTCTGAACGAACATAATAATAATTGGTATAATAATTGCCGGTACTCACGTTATGGTCGTATCGCGCGAGTAATTGTTTGCTATAGGATAAAAAAATCGTTATATCTGTAATTCAAAAATAACGTATGATTAAAACTGTATAATGTAAACAACTGCGATTTAAAACGAATAAAACGTTCTTGATCGGAAAAACAAGCGATATAGATATAGTATCCGCTTTTGTCGTCTCCGTTCATTTATCGGATTCCGAGTTGGCCGAGTTTGGATCGGGCCATTTTTTAAGATGTCGCAGTTTCAGCGTCCAAATTTTCTCTACCGTTGTTTTATAACGTGTTGCGATTCATTCAATACAACAATGTGTAAAATATTAAATAATTAGAATTTGTAAATGTTGGTATACACCATAGTGGGTAAAACTAACGTTAAAAAACATTGTCGTAGATTTTTTGACACATTTCGAGCTACGTTTGAGTACTCAAACTACACATGAAACGGTTGAATTCATTTTATACGGTCCGCCGAGTTTGTATTCTCTAATTTAATATCGTATAAACATTATTAGTAAGGTTCCCCCCGAAACGATTTGCACTCGGCATCAATTCCACCAATGGCCCTTGTCAAGAACTTTTTCGAAAGGACAACAGGGACGCAGGATATATTCGCTAAAAAAATGGCCAGCTTAAATAGACTTGCTTGCGTAATCCTAATAAAAAAAAATATTATGTTACGTGCACGTTGAAAACTTCGCTAAAACATTGTTACACTATTGTCCCGAACAGCAGTTGGGAGTGGTGTGTGTACACTTCCGGAATATAACGCATTCATGTTCAAAATTTTCTCAATTAACTCGAATTAACATAAAAATATAATCCAAACGCCGCTAGAACGCTCATTTAGGATTGAGTTGTTTGTTTTTATTTTCCGACGTTTCAAAGTAACTTATCAATTTTCTACTCTCAACACTGTTCTCCACACAGTGTGCGATCAGAATTCAGTGGCTTTTAGAGGTGCTGTCTGGGCTCGTTCAAAAGGAAAAAAAACATCGTCGTAAAAACAAAACCGTTCTTCGCCTGACGCTCTCGGAATCTAAAAACAACAATATTATACGGTTCGAAACGCCGTGTATTATTTTCACGGCGCTAAAACGAAAATGTATCGAAAACGTCCCATACTGCAGAATCGTGTGTTTTAAAATTTTGTTTCTCGTGCTGCTACCCTGCAGCGGCGGTGCGTCTCTTCTCTTTTTTCGGCTTGGTCCTCGATTTAGGGCCCGAGCAGCTGCCCCCCGAGTAAGCGGAGTCTCTCTCCGCATC
This sequence comes from Hormaphis cornu, assembly GCA_017140985.1. Classification (NCBI taxonomy): domain Eukaryota; kingdom Metazoa; phylum Arthropoda; class Insecta; order Hemiptera; family Hormaphididae; genus Hormaphis; species Hormaphis cornu. Next base: position 31,491,510 of record CM029361.1, on the reverse strand, counting down.
TTTGCCCGTCCGTCGAACACGTTCTCGGTCGGTGGTCGTTTCTTCTGTGTATCAAAGGCTTTATCAGTCACCGAATCATTTACATTCTCGGCATACAGGCTGGATAATATAATTTCCTAATGAAATTTTAACGCCCGTGAGCAGTTTAACGTGCGATTTCGAGTTGCGTAATAATAATAACCCGAAAGGACGAACTCCGGGGGTGGGGCTGGGCTTTGCCGGGGGGTGTTGTTGTTATCGTTTCGGGATGAAAACGTCTCCGAGGACTTCTTAAACGGAACCAACCGGCGGCTCGGGCGATCGAGTTTCACCGCGCGCTCGTAATACCACAATATTTTATTTGTAACACTGCTGCAGGTACGATGCGCACATTATTGTGTCGTTTGAAACCGACGACCACGTGTGTGTGACGCAAAACGATTTTTCTCTTTTTCGCAATTCTGTTGAAAAAACCGTCGTTGTCCGGACACGTACGCCACAACAAGCGTCGACGCGTGTATTTCTCTCCTTTTCGTGTCCAGGGCAGCAAAGTGTTTGTTGTTCCCCGGGGGCGCGCACCGTATTGTTGTGTTATAAACACACACGTGTGTGTGTGTGCGCGGCGGCGGGTGGGCGTGAAGTCTCTTCTTCGCCATAATATAATATAATATTGTCGCATCGGTCCTATATTATACATAACATCATCATCATCGTCATTATTATTTTTAAATTTATTGTGTATACCTCGTGTGCGCTCGAAACGTTTTCGAGTGTTTTTCGGAAAATACAATATTATAAATAATACCTACGTTACATTATATAATAATATACGATAGTAATAATCGGTTTTCTGTCGTTTCCTGTGTGTGGCACGTACGTGCGGAACACAAAACAGAAAAAAAACCGACCGTGTACTATACTACACTCTCGGGGACCTTTTTACAACAACGGGGACTGTGCGTGCGTGCGGCGACGACGACGACGATAGTGGTGTGCAATAATAATAAAATGTTACAACGAATGTGTGTGTTGAATTCAACCTGAAACCAGAAATAAGGCACGTCACTCGGTCTGCTGCTCACAGTAATAATAATAATAACGTGTTTTGTGTGTGTGTCTTTTTCTACCGATATTTTAGTGTAAAACATGATTTGCACGTTCGAAAATATACACCCTCGAGAGATCGCATCCTCGGACGGAACAAGGTAAAAATCGGTATTCCGTATAGTCAAAAACGACGATCTCCTCGCGACAGGCCCCGTGCGCAGGACTGCGGTTCGCTTGACAATGAAAACAATTATGTAGTAAGAAACGACGGTGTAAATCTCGATTGAAGTTTAAACACCGCGGCGACAGGTCAGCGAAGTTTGAGCGATCTTCTCCCGTTGTTGAAGATAAAACGCATTTTCTCGAGTGCTTCGGTCTTTCCGAAATAAACGCGCTCGTAATTTCAAAAAAAACGGCAAACGAAACGTAAAGACGCTGGAAAAGCAACGCATTTTTTAATACAAGTTGTTGTTTGAACGTAAAAACTAGAGGTTTTATGGAATTGTAAAATTCAAAATTTCAAAGTTCCCCATAACAACACCCTCGGAAGAAATCGATCCAAATTTCAGCAGTAAACTCTCGTTGAACCACATTCTTCAGTTTCGGAGCAAACAGTTTCGACGTGTGCTCCGAAAATACAATCAAAATATATCAACAAAACGCTTCAAGTCTCGGATTTTCTTTTTTTTTTTTTTTGATGGATCGCGTTAAAACCGGGAAGCGTTCTTACTGCAATTGATCACGGGACATCGTTGTCAAAACTGACGCTCAGAATCCGTATACAACGTTTTGTTTTTTCGACCCAGCCAAAAGTACGACTTTTTTTTTTTGCCGATACGGCCAGCGCGCGGGTGGTTCGAAATATTTTCGGTGAATTCTTCAAAAGTGTGGCGGGCACAGCACCACCGGCGGAGACCGCGAGTAAAAACGTATATGTTGTACAACACAATGTTTTCGTCGATGATTTAAGTATCGAATATTTTTAAAAAAAAATAAATTCGTTTTTCCATCGACATACAAGTATCTCGTCTTTTCGTTCCTCCCGCTGTGCACACGTGTTGGAATACCCGCCGTTCGTCTCGCTCGCGTTTATTTATTTTCTGTCGCGCGGCCGCCTCTCGGAACACACACCACCATCGCGCAGATGCTGTGCACGCGAGTGGCCACCGGACACCACCAAAGCGTGTGTGTTATTGTCACCAACGTATGATTTAACGTACGATGTACACGTGGTCGGTGTAATGTACCGTTTTACACCGAGAACATAATAATAATAATATTCGTACATTTTTATGGGTCAATTTTCCGATTTTTTCTCTCTTCTGTATTATTTTATTATGTGCAGTTTCGTTTGTTGTGTAACAACATCGCAGCCGTGCGTGTGTTTCTTCGCGATTCGTTTCGGCCCGCCGCGGGTATAATAATATTTCGAATTCGCGTACTGCTGCTGTTGTATTGTATTGTGTATTGTGTATTGTAGTAGTAGTAACCCGACCCGGACCTGGTATGATATTACACGATAAACAAATAAGACGGACGGTACGTGGCAGGTACGATAAACGCTAGACGCTGAGACGCCGCCGCCGCCGCGAGACTCGTGCAAAAGGTTTTTATAACAACTAGGTACTTACTCACGAGGGGACGAAAAGAAAATTCTAACGGAATAAAAATGCGTAAGTTTTTTCTTAATCTCGGGTTCCCCCCCAACTCATCCCCTGACATATTATGGGCGCGTCGTGTTTTTTACAATCAAAAGTTTTGCATATTTTACCAGAGTAAACAACAAATACATATATTTCGTAGCGAAAGAATTGTTGTGTCCGAGTCGTGATGAAGAATGACGCTTTTTTAACTTTTTAACTAACTTCGTTACGAAAAAAAAAACAACAAATTTGTGAATTTGCTTTGGGGGCAGCAAACGTTGTGTTTTAGGTACACAATTTTCGATGAATTTTCGGGGGGACACGTGACTACACTTGCCTAGGACAGGCAGAAATTAATTTTGCGGTTTCGTATAAATTCTATCATTTTTCCATCTTTTATCTTTATACATTGATTGCAAGTGTATAGACGACAAATAATCACAATAAGAAAAGTATATACTATCATTGAGTACTTAACGAATGTACGTTATTTTTGTCAATAGTTCATCGTTTAACAAAATTTAATAGTAGTTATACGACAAAATCAGTTTTACAAGGGCTGACAATAAAGTAAGGTCTCCAATTTTTTTTTTCATGACATTTATTTACAAAAAGAACGATACACCGTTGGAAAGGCCAGGCTACTTTTCTACATAATCGCCATTTTTTTCCAACACCTTCCGCACGATGAACTTGTCTATGCCGGCAGCATACCACTCTCCGTCCGCAGCCAGGGTGTTGACCTCTTTCTGAACCTCCGCGTCAGTATCAAACCTCCGAGATGTTTTTTCAGGGCGGGGAACACGTGGTAGTCACTTGGGGCCACGTCGGGACTATAGGGATCGATGATTTCCCAGCCAAATTTCTTGATCGGGTCAAGTGGTTGGCTGTGTGCGGGCGCGCGTTGTCGTGGTGAAATTTCTCACTCCTTTGGTCAGCAAATCCCGGGCGTTTGTTTTTTATGGCACGACGAAGCTTTTCCAGGGTCAGTACCCCTTGCTGCATTGATAGTGGTTCCCCTTGGCATGAAATCCACCAACGTGGCGATCCCAAAACACCGTAGCCATCACCTTGCCGGCTGACAGTGTCGCCTTAAACCTTTTGGGTTTCGGAGAATCGCTGTGGCGCCATTGTTTGGACACGACTCCTTCGTTTCGGGTGTGTAGTGATGAGCCCACGTTTCATCACTACACACTCCTCCAAGCTTCTCTTCCAAGTCCCTAATTGTCGCACGGCGGTTTTTGAGCATTTCTGAGCCTCCACTGCTTGAACTGCTCGCATCCGAGACCGACGGCCGGCCACTTTTCTCCTCGTCGTGAACATTAGTGCGCCCGGAATTGAACTCGCGGCTCCACTTACGCACGTTTTTTATGTCACTTTTCTTTTTATGCACTTTTCCCCGTAAACTTCAACTAGTTGACGATGGATTTCAATAGGTGTCGCCTTTTTCGCACTCAAACAACGTATTATGTTTGCTCTTTGCGATCAGTAATGTTTGACGTTTCCGATAAATATCCCGATATGCATCAGTGTGCCAAGCGACGAGTAAGCCGGGTTTGTCCCATTTGGCTTCGTGTTTTCAATGTAATAAGTATGGAAAAGTGATGAATACATAGAAAAAGCAGAAATAAAATCACGAGCCAATTCGAGTCGTACAATATTTGAAACATTTTAAAATGCGTGTAATAATATCATAATTATATGGTTTTTATTCCCATTCAGTATTGTTGCAATAATCATTAATTTGATTTAGTTAAAAGCATTCATAATATTTAATGCATATGTATATGTTCAACGGCATAATTGAAAAAAATAAAACACAAAAAATAATTTTTTTAAACTTTAGATAATAATATAAAATTCATAAACTGTGCTAAACTCCTTTATTCTTAAGCGCAAAAATAAAAATTACATTAAAATACATGTGTATTTGTAATTGTAATATTTTGAAAAATGCTGTAGAGCAAAATAGGCTTTAAGCTGTCCATAGGATACACAACAGAGCTTAAAATTTTTATACCTTGCCAGTAACTTACCGATTGATGATCACTTTGATTTTTATATTAAGTATATTCTTTTTGATTAATCTTGGCTTTTGAAAATCCCCAATTTCAAAGACTAAAACATATTAATCAAGCTATATGTTTGATGATGGCCACGGTCGCATGATACACACGGCCTGTGCGAGCAGCTGCTGTATTTAGTATAATAGTTATAATGCAATCCGATTGAAATAACCAAAAAAAAATGATCTTTTGACTTTTCGGTTTTCTTCAATAAACTGTGTGTTTGTTACAAGTTTGACTGTTGTTACTTCGGACTATACCGTGATTTTTCATTGAACGAAATTTGGACTTTGTGTATTTTTATTCGGCAATATTTGCTATAGTGTATAAAAGAAAAAAAAAATACGCGTAAAAATTAGCGATAAATATGCGCAGATAAAAGAAAATACCGTCTTGTTTGATTGTTTTTATCAAAAAGTTGGTAAGCAACGTACTAAATGATTTTGCCAAGTGTGGTCACCGTAGTATATTATCTGGTTAGCATTGTAATATAATGTAAATGATAAAATGACTTTATTATTTAAAATTAAACACGCATTAAGCTTGTCATGGAAAAAATTTACCAATTATTATCGTATTTGTGGGCGCGAATCTCTCCACAAATTTTTTCAATACAATGTGTTATAGTATATACTGAAACTATTATAGTATAATAGTTAAGTATAAGTATATACTGAAACTATTCTATTAAACTTTGTACGAATTGTGTACGAGTAAAAACTAAAGTCTTGTTGATTAGAAATTTTACGCGGGAACGCATCATATTTTCTTCTTTCTAGAAAATTTCTCATTTTGAACAAGCCTTTCAAGTTTATATAAAATCTGCACGCATAGCTAAAGTGTGTCGGTATGAATTTTTTTATTCCGTGTCATCATTATATGATTGGTGGTCTCGGTTACACGATGAAAAGTACTAGATCACAGTGTTTTTAACTTCCTGTGGATGGATGGATACGTACATTAGGGTTCAAACAATCCTATTCGCTAAGAGTATAAAATTTTTTTCTCCAAAAGCTGCTCGCGAGAATTTTGTCGAAATTTCGTGTAACTAACTCGATGTTGTTTTTTAACGGTGCCTTTTCGAGTTCGACTCACATATTCACCCCTGTTCGTCAGAACGTTTATTAGCGTGGATTTTGGTGTTTGCGGTCTCGCGGAGTATGTGAAGAGGACCCTTTCGGATCTCGCCCCGTAATACACGTTACATACCCCGCAGAAGCGCGGTGTTTTGTGCCGAACGCGTGACCGAACTACTTTATAGTTGGAAACGCTCGTTGGTCATCTAACTTTTCTTTTAAAACCTCGACTGCCCCAAGACATACCCTCAACGGACAATGAAGAAGAGCCCTCATCAGAAGAATAATCTTAAACATTAATATTATATTGTATTATAAATATTATTATTATTACTACTTAGTTTTAATTAAATTATAAATTATTTGTAATAGCACCAGGTGAAACATGTTTAATGAATAAATAAAAAAAAAAAAAAAACTTTCGTTTTTCATCGTGTCCTTTACAAATCACGTTCGGTGTTTTTTTTTTTTTTTTACGTCCTATTATTTAATCGTTACTAGCTCTTTTCCGGTAATAACTTCTCAGAAACTCGGTCGCTAAACAACGTGTTTTTTGAAACGAGCGATGCATGACGACATTTCGATCGTGTTCGTCGTCCAATCGTTTGCCGCCGCTACCTGCAGAAATAAAATCGGAGGAAATATATTTTTACAAAAACGTCGCCGAATCGTTTTTTTTGATGATTTTTTGGACGTGGATGGCCGCAGCCAGACGTTTGATGATCAAGACGCGAATTTTCGGTATTTATTGATATCGGCCTGTGGGGCGCGGACGTATTTTATTTTTTGTATACTTATACGTATTATTTATAATAAAATGTGTGATGTATTACAACTATCTCAACGTAATGTAATAATAATAGTATTATATAATTCGATGTGTGTGTTGTTGTACGCGCTCGAGCGCGCGCACAAGAGGCGTTGGCGGCGGCGGCGGCGGCGGCGGCCTTCATCTCTAATCGCCCGTGTGTGTGTGTGTGTTTTATGGAGAGAGGAACAGAAAAAAAGAGGAGACGATTTCACCGAACCGATCGCCGGTTTTCGGGTGTGTGCTGCTCGGTACCCGGGTAATAATATAATATTGTGTAGTTGGTATAAATAAGTTTATAACATTATTATAACGTACACACACACAACAATATTATACACGTCATGAAATAAAATAATACGCGGACGATAAAGGGTGTTTCAGGAACAACCGGTACACGAGAATTGAAATGAAAAAAAAAACAGAGACGTGCTCGGAAAACGTCTCCCGTTTTAGAGATAATTTCCGAGCGAAGCGGTTGATTTTACGATCTTGACGGTACGCTTTTTGTGAAAACCCGACGCACTGTGTTCTACCGAAAAAGTTTAAGAAAAATCGAAAAAAAAAAAAACGTAGCACGGGTTTCAAAACAATCGCGATCGTGTGAGCCAATTATGCTGTTTGAAATTTTCGAAAATTACATTAATTTTTTTTTGTCGCGAATAAAAATATCGTACGGTTTAAGAGAATATGTGACTAATAAAAAACGAAATGATATTTTGAAATTTTTTTCCGGGTTTCGCGAATCGAGATATTTCTCCCGGAATCGGTTTTTGGTCGCAGGGTCGTCGTCGCTTTCGGGGACAGAAATTAAAAAAAGATTACAAACATTTCCGAACCGGATTTCAGCTTCTTCGAATAACGCGTGTTAAAAAAATTTGAAAATTTACGCGGCGGCCCACTAGATAAAAAAATCTAAACAAAAAAGTTGCGGATCGTCGTCGTCGTCGTCGTACGGGTGGGTTATTAGAACCGTGTGTTCGATTACGAAAAAACCAAAGACATCGTGCCAATATTATTATTATTTATACCGAATTACAGCCCGAGAGATTATTTGAAAATACCGATTTATGTAACACACCCTATACACGCGCTGGTACGTGGTAAAAACATCGTTTTGGCCGCGCGCGCGCGCTCCGAGAGACCGACCTCTCTCGAGACGGATTTACCGGAAAAGACACGTTCGACGCGCGCGAACAATGCACAGACGGCATCTCGTTTCGGTCGTTTGTGTTCGTCGTTTCTTCACACTCGCACACAACAATAATAATAATAATAAAGAGAAGAAGAAGAAGACGGGTAATGCATGTAATGCATGCGCACCGAGAGAGAGGCGTAGGAAGGCACGTCGTAGCCTCCTGCTTTTTTTTTTTTTTTTGTCCCCGACCATTTCACGATTCGTTCGAATCAAAACGAATAAAACAAACGAATTATTATTATTTTTTATATATATAGCGAATATATTTCGAGTACGACGTCACACGATCGACTCGTAATGAGTTTGTTTGAAATGTATTTAATGTACAGAGAAAAATTCTACGTTTGTTTTACCGCGCTACGTACGCCGCGCGATCATGGGAAAGAAATCGTGTTCAATACTGAATTGTGACCATTTGTTCGAGGACACATTTCGACTTATCGTACGTTTTTGATGACGACGAAAAGAATGAGCGGAGTTATGTCAAAGCGATTATTGGCGGCAATAACTTTTGACTTTTCGACTCCGGCGCTATTATGTCCTTTTTCATGTTGTGTATTTTATATAGACGTGTATCATAGAAAACAAATATTATTATCGTTTCGTATATTTGCGATCAATTTAAGTGCAACTACTTCAGTTTGTTTAAAACGTATATAATTTAACCGATTGAGCAAAAAAAAAGAATTTCGTTTTGGTTTCAGCAGCGAAATCAAAACGATGATAACCTTGCAAATTATTCTTTGACGCTTTTGTTTCCGAAACGTCAAGGAAAAATAAAATGGGGTTTTTATACTAATGCATTTTTTACGAGTCGTTGCGCATTTAGCCTCGTACCGGTTTTTTCGTTTTTCATTATTTACAAGAAGTATTTCTCGGCGAATTCTTCTTTTTCATCTTTTTCGGCCACCGGTTTTTTTCTATATCTATAAGTTTTCCGGGCTTTTTCCACTTCGTCTTCTTTTACCGCCGCACCCTGCCTTTCCATCTTGATATCTCGGCGCGTCCCAGGTGATGCAGGTGATTTTATTCCCCGTAACGCACTTTCTTCCAGCACTGTTCTCAGCAGCAACCTCGCGTGACCTGCCCAGATCTGGTTCTCAGTTTTTCCGGCATCTCCATTTTCCAGTAGTTTTTTCAGCGTCTTTTTTTTTACATGGACCGCATATACTTTCCTTTCGAAAATAACTTGTGAATTTTCCTCCGGTAACGTCTCCTCCGTGGTGTTAGTTGTCCGACCGACCCCGTTTATATATAACTTTTAACGTCCGGTGTACGTGTTCACAAAATGAATCGTGTGTTGAACGCGAGTATTAGATCGCGATCAGTTCGTCAGTCCCCGAAGTAACAACACTAATAATTTGCCAATTTACGCCTTGTCGTGTGTTTTAAAGGGCACCTATAGCTAGGTGTTCGAACTGTACCATTGTGGTACTCTCGTAATATTATGATCTTCCGACCAACCGTTTTGATAGTGTAGTTATTCGTGTTATCCGTTATTTTTGATACAAAAGTAATACATTTTGTGCGCGATTTCTCTACTATACAGGGAATGAAATAATTCGTTTGATGTGTACGGCTTCACGACGACAAACGCCGCGGCGTGTAAAATCTAATAATAAAAATAACCGTACGTGCAGTACGCACCACCCATGTGTGTTGTGATTCCTATTGTGTTCTATATTTTGAAAAAATAAAAAAAAAAAGGAAATTTGCCAGTACTACTACTACTACTGATCTGTGTCTCCCGCCGAAATGATCCTTCGGGGCTGCTGACACAATACGAGTATTTATAATATAACCTAACGGGACACACACGGCGTGGTGGTGTGTTTTCAACGAAATACGGTTTTTTTTTTTTTTCGTGTATTTTATTTATTTTTTTCGTAAATCTTATCTAATCACCACGTGTATCGTGTCGTTCAAATTTGTTAAAAAATTAAATTTTTACAATTGTACAAAAGTCTTAAATAAAAAACATATTGTGAAAATAGGTGTAGAGAAAATAAAACGGTCTTTACAAATGTCAACAAAAACAATTTGCTGATTTAATAACCCGACCTGGTTGAACTTTTTTTATTTTCATATAGAAAAATCGTTAAAATTATTTTTAGTGCCAAACTATCATCCGCGAATGTATGGAAAAAAATCCAAACCATAATTTTGTTGAAACGAATCGACATTACGTTCGTATTTAAAAGTTGATTAAAGAAATAATAATCGAGAGTTAATTTTAAAGTATTGTAAAAAAAAAATTTTTCTCAGTCATTAAAATTGTGTATTTTGAACTTGAAATTTTTTAACTCGCGGTTATTTTTTTTTTTTTAACAATTCGTATTTATTTTTAACGATGTATAAAATGTGTTTTTCTTGATATTTTTTTGTTGTCCGTTGTGTACCCATAGTATTAAAACAGTTTTTGTGTACGTATAAAATGGACATCGTCCACCTGAAACTCGTTTTTATTTACTAACGATTATTAAAACTGTTTTCATCATCTTTATGTCGTGTCAACTGTTACGTGCAAATGACCTCGAGTTACGTTTTTGGTGTGTTTAACCGTGTTTCGAGTTCGTCGCTGCTGCTGGTGGTACATTTCGAATGTTATAATCCTTTTTTAGAAAATAATACGTTTTTCCCATGACGATAATTAATTAATACAGCGATACGCGTTGTATTTTCGCTTGTCGGTTCGCTCAATGACAACTCGACTCCAAATCGAACTTTTTTGATAAAAAAAACATTTTAAATCGACGGTTACACTGCGAATATCTTGTGATTTTGTGGTCAGATATGAGTGACCTGATCGTCACTCTGGATTAGGCAAATATGACGGTCTCAGCTGAAGTTCCATACATTTTCATTTACGGTTAACCGATTCTGAATATCTTGTTCTAAGCTCGTCAGT
>CM029361.1:31439226-31480385 GCA_017140985.1 Hormaphis cornu | reverse complement strand
CATTTACGGTTAACCGATTCTGAATATCTTGTTCTAAGCTCGTCAGTACTTATAATGATATTGTTATTTTATAGTCGTCTATTACGTTTTTACGAGTTTATAACGAAAATTGGAAAAATATAACCTTAACTGTCGCATTGGGGGGAAATCGACCTCCCACTTAACCTACCTTATAGACTTATTATCAAAACTAATGGACTGCACAGTTTCATCGGTTTCTAAATGCAGGATTGTTGAATTGTTAAATTATAATTGTCTGCAGGATCTTCCCCTCTTGGTCGTTTGCCCCCATGATCTTCCAAGATGTTTGTGACGAAATTGTTATTTCTTGACTACTGCATGTGTCGTCCGATAAGCTTCCTTCCCGTAAATAGCTGTTATTATGTTTCTTTCTTCGTCTATTTCCTGCAAGATGAAGGGGTCCTCGCCTCGTTTAAATCTAAAACGTTTACCTACGCGTAAAATCTACACGAATCGAATTAAATCATCTTACTTACCTAGTAAAAACAAAAAAAAAAAAAAGGTCCGTAACATTTGTACTAACTGTAACGCTGTTTGAATAGTGATAGTAAAATTTGCATTGTGCAGGAAATCGCGCAATTCCAAACCATAATTTTATATAATACGTTCGTCGATCGAGAAAATCCATTCGGGTGTTTTGTGTCTAAATTTTTGTTTGATGTACATAAGAAATATATAATTTTAAAGATTCACAATATTGTTTTCGCGTTTTTTTTTTAACAATATTAAATAACAATTAAACGTTATCGCTGATGTGTAATTTGTGTGGGCGGCGTGGTGGATCAAAATGTCACCTTTTTTGTCACAAAATTTTTCTACATCCCCAGCGATATGACCATATGTCCCAGTAGCTCTAATAAATTTTCTTTTTTCTTGATTGGTTGCCGGTAGCTGGTCGTGGGGCACCGAAGTCCTAACGACCTTTCTTCCTATATTCCATAGCGTAGAATGCATTCTCCCTTCCCCATAAAGCCTTTTCCACAATCTCACTTCGAGTAAATCCATTAAAATTTGATGCATCCTTTTCAAAACAGTCTTTTAAGGCACGTATCATAGGTTCTCTAAAATTGCTATAAACACAGTGTGAGTCATAAGCCGAATAATCAACAGCAATAACAAAAAGATCAGGATTTCCGCTATAATAAATCCATATCGTCCAAAATTCTGGATCCCGCAGATTCATCAAAACCAGCAGAAAAACCAGCCGCCAAGTCGCTACTATCATTATACATTTCTCTATTAATATCTTTATCAATAAAATCAAATAAAATTGCTCTAGAATTAACATTAAACTTGGATCCGACTTCCCTGCGCTAATAAGAAAGAATAGGTATTTCACTCTCAGTCAAAATAAATATATCGTGATAATATCGGATAATATCGTGTAATTTTTATTTCGTCGGTTGAACACTATGTATAATATTCTGTTTTCGGATTAACGAAACAACCATTTGAAGTTGTTGTACCTAGTGTATTGTGTACTACCTACATACTTCGAGACGATCGAACATTTTCGTGTTACGAGAAAAAATCTACCTTCGCTCGAGGGGTCTTGCCGACGTGTTTTTTTTTTTATTTTTTTAATTCACTCACCATTTATTCCTTTGTTTGTGTAGATGATTTTCTCCTTTACAATTTTTACGGACATTTTTTGGCACAACCGAATACATTTACGCGAATGACAGTTTTTTTTTTTTGGGAAAAAGCCATAATTTTTCACAATTTTGCACATTGTAAGCGTCTTTATATAGCTCATAGTAATAACGACGAACTCTCTTACACGAAAATGTCGTTCGACCTTCTTTTTTTCTTGTATTTTTCCCACCAAAATATTTGTGGCGAACCGATTTAAAGCTGACAAAAAGGTCGTCGTTTTCGTGACGACCGCCGACGTTGTTAAGGTACAGTCATGCAATCAACGACAACAACGAATTGTAATTGTGTGACGACGGATAAAATATAATCTTTTAGTTTTTATTTTATCGGTTGAACCGATTTGACACTATATATATGTATAACATTCTGTTTTCGGATTAAGAAAACAACTATTTGAAACTGTTGTACCTAGCTAGCGTGGTGTATTGTACGCATACTTTTAAACTTATTTTTCAAGACGATCGAACTCGGGGGCCCTGCCGACGTGGTTTTTTTTTTTGTTAATGCACTCGATTTTTTTTCTTCCTATTCGTTATATTAATTTATACATTAAAACACGCGACGTGTACTAGTATATTACAACGTACAGAACGACGACGACGACGGTGACAGTGGTATTATTAATACCTACGTAAAATATTAACGAAAATCCCACACGTCTCTCCGTCCGTCCGTCCGTCGTCCGATCGGGCCGCGCGTCGATCCACGGTCGGATTAACGCGACGGGCCCGAGACGGTTGTCATGAGAGCGGAGAGGAGAGAAGAGGCTAGTGGAAAAATGAATAAAAAAAAAAAAATTAAATAAATAAATAAATAAGAATGGATATGAAAAAAAAATACCCGGTCTTTGTTACCGCCGTGTGTCGCGAGCGTAAAACCAATAGGTGAGGAGAGTGAGTGCTGCTGCTCGTAAAATAATCCCAGACTAGCTTCCCCGACCCCAGGCGTTGCCCGGCCATCATCATTCAGTCGGTTAAAAAAACACACAGTAAATCGAATTTAAAAAGTGAGTGCACGAATTTGAAAACTCACCACGTTAAATTTCCAAAAAAAAAAAACGGCTTTAGGGGAATTTTGAAAAAATCCGTTCTTAGTGGGGCACATAACAGTATGAAATAACGTGTATGCGAAATTTCGATTCTCTGGACCCCGGCGGTTTTGGCTGTGCGTTGGTTTTTTCCTTTTGTCAAACCATCGATGTATAATAAAACTTCAACGCAATCGGTGGTTCAGCCGTGTTTAGAAGCCATGTGAAAAGGATAAAAATTCTTCTTGCTACCCGTTTTCCCGTAGGAATGAAGCATTTTCCCGCGGTAAAAAGTAGTAGTCTATGATGTCTGCTCATAATGGTAAAATAATTTTTCAAATTGGTCTTGTAGTTTCGCCTATTCGCGATACTAACAAACGGTAAAATCATTCGTCTTAGTAATGTTGAATTTCAATTAGAATCGATCGTGGATTATTTAGAAATATCGGTTTTTTTTTAACAAACACGTCAATAACTGACATTATTGTTATTCGCGCGAGAACGACGAATTTGGCGGTGACGCTCGTTATTATATAACTCTCCGATTGATTTTCATTCAATGATTAAAAATCGTACTGCAACGAGGCAAAAACTAACATCGAAAACTACTTATCACCGGTGAAAAGTAATTTTTAATTCCGCATTTCACGACTTATATTATATACTTATATTATTATATTATATTATTATATTATATATACTGACTTATATTATATATACTTATATACACGACGACTGGTTAAGGAGTTGCGCATGCAAACGGTGGTTGGATAATAAAATTATTTTATAGTTTACACACCTTTTTAGCAATTTTATAGTATGAACATGTAAAGTACGTGTAAACGTGTAAGGTTAAAAAAAAAAAAATCCATTTGTATTCGTGTAAATAATCAACCACGTGAAATGTGTAAACACTTTTTCTATTTTCCTCCACAAAACACGGTACCAAATTGTTTTTTGAAGTATCTAAAAGAACATCCACGTCGGAATATTGTAATATTTTTTCGAGCCCGACGTAGATTGCGAACAAAAGGTGACTTGAACATTATATAAGTAGTATCGACAGTATGACGACGGATAAAGCACGACGTTTGGTACTACTGAAATATTGCACACGTGTTTTAATTGAAAAATCCGTTACGTGACGTTTATGATCAACTGTACATTTTTCTGTTTTGACGACTCTCTTTTGGTAAAAAAGTGTCCAAAGAAAAATAGTGCATGTCTTAATTATAGAACGGTTTAATTTTGGTCATCAGTTTTTCCATGTGTACATCTAAAAAAAGATGTTAAAATATTGTGAAAAAAGATTTTCAACCGATCAAAATCGCAAAAACGGTTAACGATAGGTCGGAAAAATGCCCCCGGCCGAGGCGCATAGAACAAAATGGTTGAAAAATTGTCGGGGCAGAGGGAATATAATGGAAAAGTCGTCGGCCTTTGATAGGCAATGATGATTTTATGTCGACATTCCTGTACACCCACACTAATACACCGTGTGACGTTTATTATTATTTCTCCGACTGCAGAAACGGTTCTTCTGTTCTGGAACTTTGATTCGCCGCCGCCAAATGACTTTTTTGGTTTTTATTCATAAACAAAAAAAAAAAAATTCTACCACGAAACATCCTTGAAACTATCTATACCTAGTAAATTTTCAGGTTGAATCTAAAAAATTTAAATGGTTAATAGATGTATAATTTGAAATCGTCGCGAACAGTATTTTTTGTACAAACATTGCCGATTAAAATTAATTTCAATTAATAAACAGTTTAAAATAATAATAATTACTAATAAACTCCTTACACACATAACGCTTGTGGAAAACGTTACACACCGAATGTATTATTTGGTATACAATTTAAAACTTTATGTATTTCTATTTTATTACGTCACATGCGACCACAGTTTTTGAAAAACACTTGTAAATTGATCGATTGATGAACGCATTTCATTCAAATCTGCTGTTATGTTTTCGTATCCATTCGATGCATCTATAAATTGTATACCTACATCATATTATTATGAACTAGGATGTTTTTACACATTTGCATACTTGTCCGGTTAATCTGGTCGTAGACCGACGTATGACGTTGATTATTTAACACGTTATTACGTATCAATAATTTATATGGTATTATAAAAAATCTAAAAATACTCGAAAATCACACGATTTTACACGTTTGGAGTGTAGACATTTATTTTTAACGCTAGTCAGCTTAGAAATTATTCGTTGTCAAATTAAACGGTGAAATGCGAATTTCGAGTTGATTTAATAATAAAATAAATAAACTTAACTCAAGTTCATTTGATATTCTGTTGAACAATTACAATCAGTGTAATGTTTTTATTTGTTGGCTAGAAGTTCTATCCAAAGAGAACGAAATGCACGTTGTCTCAACTAAAACGATTTAAAAATAAAAGTTGAGTTCATTTTAAGTTGATAAAAAAACTGCAAAAAAAATAGACAGACTCCGTTAAGTCAACTTAAAACTTTTATCTCGTTAATACGCCTCCTAGACTTGTCATTTAGTCTAAATTAAAAAAAAAAAAAAAAAAAAATGACTTTATGGGGGTTTTTTCAAAGGTTTTTCGGTATTTTGTTCAACGGATAATAAATGCGTGTCGCGGAAATTCACAGAAAAAGAATCGGCTATTGAGTTTTACGACTTTCAAATGCGCAATAAAATCTTAGTTTGTTTCTTCGAATAGGTAATAAACCATTGAATTCGGTGAAAATTTCCGTTGGAAATGGCCTCACACTATGTTTTCTTAGTAGTCTTTTCACCGCGGTTCGTTTGTGATGTTAAACGTATTAATTGTGAACGATTTCCGTGTTATAATTCGGCGAATTCCCAACAAAAGAGAATAACAATGACGCGTTTTGATGAAATTTTGTTTGTAGTTCATATTAGTTTATATTTTTTTTTCTTTTTACAGTGCAATTTTCATACTGCTGTGGTTGTCATAACTCAAAACAAATAGCAGTTTTTAGTCTTATGTGCATCCGACTATTGTACTTGGTAGTAATAACTAATAATTAGTTACTGTCAATTTTTAGTTCCATCTTATTTATTGAATACCCGACAGTATGGAAACCGAAAAATGTATTAATAAAGCATTACAGGTCACCAAAATATAACCCTTTAACTGTTCGTTGCACAATGTATGAGATTTATAATACAGGATTTTTGTTTTCAAGTTTCATTATTTTATTTGAACCATAAGTCACCTTTTTATCTTGAATTGTTTCTATAAAACTTTTAGAATCTTTTGCACTATAGTGACACTTTATAATTGTCATTATCTATATAATAATAACACCATCCGTGTAAAAAGAATTTTTTTTTTTTTTTTTAATACAGTTACAATAAGTACATTAGTTATTTAATTTACCCCACTAAGCAGAGCTTGTGATGTTTGAATTAAACGAACAAATGAATGAATTAAATAAATGAATTGAATGTTAGTTAAATAATAATAATAAAGGTGTAGCAGCTAAAAATTGTACCTCCGAAATGTTCATACTGTGATTGTCAAAACTCAAAACTAAAGTGACAGTTTTGTTTTTTACTTGTGCAAGATACTATCTACTTGCAAGATAATAATAGGCTCTTTAATCAGTACATAAAAATATTTTAAGGTTTGGTTTAACAATTGTAAATTTACAAACAATATTAGCCAAATAAACAAAATATGTCAAATAATCATCCGTTTTATGTTGTGAAAATGCCGACTGAGAAAAGTTTTTTCAAAACCCAACCCCTAAGGATGTCAAAAAGGAAATAAAAAAGGTAAAATGAAAAAAGTTGTCTAGCCAATACCACTGAATCCGCATAAGTTATCAGAATATCAACACCTAAGGTCGTTAACAAAGTGATTATCTATGAAATCATTACTTAACTACTTAAGAACGAAACATTTAGCCTTGTGAATAAAATATTATACTAAATTAGAAAAAGTTGTCATCTTAAATTTATCTCCTTAGATTTTTAGCTCTAAAACCAATCAATTAACCGTATTTTTGAAACGAAAACTTAGTGTTTTTGCCGTGGCCGACTGTCAATCATTGATAAAATTACTGTTCGGTTTTCAGAAACACTATTCGAATTTTTTCGTTTAAACTACTTTTACTACAATTATTCTAATAATTAACATGTCCTATACAGTTGAAAAGAGAACAACTTAAACCACGTTGTAACGTAGAGTTTTAATTTGATCAATAAAATTTCGCTTTTAAATAATTGACGTTGAAAAATATCGAATTTTACATTTTTTTCAGAATTTTTTCTACTTTCTTACGAGTAAAGTTGAAGGTAATGTTGAAAAGTGCACACACGTGTTTTATATACGTCAAAAACGGTGTGTAGCGTCCTCTTAATATGAATTTATCACATAAATAAGCTATACCATTCATAAAAACTGTTATGACTAATCACCAGAGCTGTACAATTATGCGATTCTAGCAAATGCATTTTAGCCTCCATAAGTGAAACTATAAGTTATTCTAATCTTATTATACGGTGTTAGCTGATAGATTATTTATAGAGTTGTTGTCAGGGAGGAGGTAAATATATCGCTTATTCAAGTACAAAACAAATTACAGTCGTAACTAATACGAATTAAAACACATTTTTCATTTTAAATATTGAATAAAATAATGTATTTGGTTTTTCAAAGTCATTATTAAAGTCGTCGTTGAATTACAAATGCTATATCCTGGATTATCGATTTTTCATGTGGTAATATACAATTAATCATTACAGCCCATCCTACGATGATCAAAATTCCTTATTAAAAATGTATTCATTATTTATCCGACTGTTGTTATGGTTGATAGGTACCGAGTTCCTAATACGCTGCACTTATTGCCGTGGCAATCGATTTAAAATGTTCCTAAAAAAACATTGCATTGAATATAATCATTGTAATAACGTTCCACACTCTCAAAATTCAATACTAAACGTGTTAGTTAAAGCTGTTTTTGAAAATAATCTATAACATTTAAAACTAACTTTTACTTTTTTTACTCAGTATTTTATGTAGTCCAGCGGCAAATTGTTGTTCTATAGTTGTTCTATAGTGCTTGGGAAATGTATATTTAGAATCGTAGGATTATTTAACGCTTCTGCTGCAACTTCCGTAGTACACTTACTAACTGAGGGTTTGATTGATAAAAGGGCTCTGTGTTCCCCAAATATTTTGTCGACAGCTCTCGTTCGCAAAAAATCTTAAAGTACCTTAAATCAAAAAAATAAGTTATTTAATATTCATTTAGTCGAGAATGCATGTAAAATGCATATAATTAGCGCCTTGAAACTGTAATAACATGATATGTGCGTATAATACCAAAACTACAGTTTCACTAAGTACTTGACAACTATAGATTTTCTCTTTGTAGTTATTCCGGTTCGTGTGAGGAGTCAACGTATATTCTATAAGTTCTTCGACTAATTTTTTTACTTAAACGATAGGTTACATGTTTCTGATCTGACAAGTATTTTGAAAACAATATAGGAACAAATTTTGGTTTAACAAACTGATTATCAATACGTTACTCATCAAAAGTTACGAAATAAATAGATTTTTTTTTTTTCTTAAATTACGAATAGAAATTACAAAATTATAACATCATAGTAGCGGTACCCCGGAAAACGTCCCGCGCACAACGCCCGCAGAATATTTTTTAATTATTATTGATAAATAATAAACGTTTCTATTCGAATCTTTGGTGTGGCCGGCGAGAGTTAAAACTAATTCGTGGCGAGTTAAATTTATCGATGTGTTTAAATCACCGGGTGTGTACCTCACGAGTTTCCAGTGCTAGTTCGGATAACGTAATATATGTAATGAAATTCCGATCCAACTGGTTTTTTCTCGATGGGAGTGGTTAGTTTATTCGAAAACAATGGATGGGGGGAGCGTAATGTAAATATTACGTATTTTTTTTATTCTTTACATCATGGTGGTGGTGTGTGTGTGTGTGGTACCCGTTTCACTTGTCGAAAAATTCCTTTTTCAAAATGGAAAGACGCGCGCAAAGAGAAAACTTTCGGAAATCATATATATGAACACCGCAAAATGGCTGTTCTACGGTGCTGAGAGTATGACGGACCAGTTATGTTGTGTATATAGTGACAAGATAAAAAACAATTTATAAAAAAAAAAACTGATTGTTGCGCAAAATGAGAGATTCTTAAACTACAAACGCGAGATAATCGTTCGAAACCATGGTGTAGTAGGTTTGTCGATTAATTAAATTCAAATCGATTGATTTTTTTTGATTCGAACGCAGATGATTATTATAACATTGTTTGAAAAAAAAAAAAATCGAACTCGAACCGTTAGATTAGTCCTGTTCATATAATATTATACGTGATATTTTTTTTGTGGAGTAACGTACTCACGCTGTTATTGAAGTTCAAAAAAATTTCGTATAAAATTCGAGTTAGAAAAAATTGATGTTCGGATTATTCAACATCAGAAGAAGTTTTCACTATTCTTTCTACCGTGCCGATTTTCAAAGAAAAAAAAAATTGTTTTCCCCGTGTTTTCCTACTTCGGTTTATTTTTATAACAAAATCACCGCTGGACATCGACGCGTTAGTTATTGAAATGATACACCGTTTGTATTATATTTTATTGTTTTTCGTCGATTTTGTCGGCGAAAGGACTTTTTTTTTAAATGAACGAATTATTATTATTTCTAGCTACCGAAACAGCTGTTTGAGAAACTAATTTTTACAAAATTAACTCCTTCATACACACATTATTGATTGGACTCAGAATTGATCGATTTTTTTTTTTTCCGTGGACATTTTTCCCAGTAGAAAGAATGCTCCGATTTTATTAACGTACCTCTCAAAAAATATAGATCGATAGAATTGATTCGAGATGGTACTTTGTTTGAAGCGTTTTTTGAAGTTATGAGCTAACAACAAAAACGGCCAAATTTTCGAAAGCGTTCGACTTAAAATTTGTATACGTCATTAGGAAGAATTA
This sequence comes from Hormaphis cornu, assembly GCA_017140985.1. Classification (NCBI taxonomy): domain Eukaryota; kingdom Metazoa; phylum Arthropoda; class Insecta; order Hemiptera; family Hormaphididae; genus Hormaphis; species Hormaphis cornu. The sequence goes on along the minus strand of CM029361.1, from coordinate 31,470,679 downwards.
GTTAACGAGAGTTAACTGCTTAGTTTTCAATCATTTTTGAATTTCTTACTTTACGGCAGTTATCACATTCCATAAAACCTCTAGTTTTTACGTTTAAACAATCTAATAAAGATACACGGCACTGAAATAGCCGATAGATTTGATAGAAATTTTTATTGTTAAATTTTCGTACGTACCTCGCTCAGAGTCGTATTTTCGAACGATTTATCGTCGCTTTCGAACTTCTTCTAAACTAGTGCCAGCCACCCAAAGCTTGGTCGCGCCCCGTCAAACTACCCTCGCGACCCAGAGTGATCCCGGCTGGCTATTATTTTTTTTTTTTATTATTATAATATAATATTACTCGGAACATGTCGGAACAGTTCGATCCCTGTTAGTAATAATATTTTTTCGCTACGCTGTTCTCGAGTTCGACAAAAAATCGAACCATCCCTACGTAATTTTTTAAACCAACAATATATTTTATCGGCTTATCCCTCAACCCGTCTCTCTACGCCGTCCCGAAGTGGTGTCACCAGTTATTATTTAGATTAGTCTGTTTTTTTGTTAATTTTTTCGATTTTTTTTTTGTTTTTTGGTGGCTACCGCGTGTGCAGATGCAGCCAGGAGAGCGGCGCGGACCTGGGCGGATTTCCTGCCGCCACCGCTGCCGCGGCGTTCGCCGCCGCGGGCGGCTCGGGCGGCGCGCCCCCGTCGCTGGGCACGTCCATGCAGGCCGCGGCCGCCGCGTACCACCTGCAGAAGACCACGGCCGCGTCGTCGCCGTACGCCGCCGTCAACAGCATCGGGCTGATGGACTCGCTGCAGTCGAGCATGGGCTGTTACCCGTCGGCGGCCGGACAGAACTATCACCACCATCATTCCACCACGCTGTCGCTGTTCAATCACCGTAAGCACGACACCGTTGTATAATTTTATTGATTTTATCCAAAAAATTGTTGTCGTAACAACAATATAACAGGAGGAGGATACGCATCGGTGGTGGTGGAATGTCACCGTGTCATCAGTTGTTGTTGTAGTGTTGTACGGTTCGGAGTGTCGGGCGGCTTCCCCGGAAACGGGGGAACGAGACGAGCAGTGGCGCCGAACACGTATAGCAAGTGGGGTAAATACCCCAGAACATTTTAGTGGTTGGGGGGGGGGGGGTGGGTCAATTTGGGTGGTTCGTGAGTAATTAATTTTATTACATTGTCATTTGTAATTACTATTAATACTAAATAGTTGACAGAGATGAGAGAAATGGACACAACAAATAAGCATCATGCAGTCAATGCAGTAAACAGGGTAAGGTACCGTATTTTCTGCCCGATAATCCGCAGCGGCGTATAATCCGCACACAACATAATTTTCAAAGAATAGGAAAAAAAAATCAATAGATAATCCGCGGCGGCACATAATCCGCTAATTTCTTTCAAAGTATCAGCACATAGTACCAAAACACATTTTTCAAGATTAAATACTAATATTTATAAACATATATATATATATAAATTTTAAGTATCGTATATAAGAAAATCGACTCCGAAACTTTTTAAATTTTATTCACCGTTTTGATGAATGTGTTAAAGCTTTCATGGATTGTCATATTAGTTAAAATTCTTACGGCTATATCCACGTGTGAAGTTTGGTTCTGACGTTTCGGACTCATTTCAGAGTCCATCTTCAGAGATAGTATTATTCACCGTTGATACAGGCATTCCGTTTGCTCTTTCAGAAGATATCCATTCAAACAGCTGCTTATCTTCCAATTCAGGCCAGGATGCATTTCCCCGGCGAAAAGATCTGGCACGTTTGTTATGCACTGAGGAAAATTTTTCTTTACTCCACAGCCGGATATTGGACTCATCAATGTTGAAAGATCTAGCGGCTTCTCGGTTTCCAACCTCTTCCGCCTTTTCGTTCACTCGAAGCTTGAACTCAATCGTGTAACTTGTGCGTCGCTTAGCCATTTTATCTTACTCCAACCAAAAACTTTACGGACAACAGAACACGAATGAACTCGCTTTGAAGCACGCAGTGTTTTTTTATAGCTCAAACTACAAAAAAATATGGTTACCAAATTTTTACAGCTATATTTAAATTAATAATTTTTTACTTTGAAGTTGATAAACAACATATTTTTAAAAAAATTTGTTGTCCGGGGTGTGGGGGTGGGGGGTCTTCAACCCGCTCAGGTGGGTGGGTGGGTGCCAGGTTTTACCCCAGTGGTTTATAAAAGGTTCGGCGCCACTGGAGACGAGGACGACGAGTGACAACGGGAGAAGACGGGAAAAGAACACGAATATTATTATTATTAAGAGGCGTCGTTGTGGACGAGATTAGGGAAAATAGGCCGATTTGGACGTGTGTGACGGGGGTGAGGAGAGAAGAAAATCGGTGTAAGAGCTGCGAACGTTAAACGAGGTAGACGAAAAAAAAGAAAAAAACATTCGTTGTTTTGCCCTACGATTTTTGTGCCGCTTGAGAAAAAGTGAGTACGATTTCATTTCGCACGCGTTGTGCGTTGCGTGTTAACCTGACCTAACCGATTTAATTTGATCAATTGTGTCATAATCACAGTTATTGATTTTGCGAGAAACTAATTTGTGTTTTTTTACCACCCAGTTTATAGTCGTAAACATGGTTCAATTCTCACGTTTTTAAGTGTGTGTGACGATTTTTGTTCTTCAATTATTTTTGAGGGAAAGTGATCAGTCTGTATTTTTTTTTTTTTTTTCAAATCGGAATAGCGTTTTTTTTTTTTGGAAAATTCGAGTACCAAAACTCAACAGAAAAGTAAAGCAGAAAAAAAAAAATTTATAAAAATCATGATAAATTGTAAACAATTTGTATACTCGATAAAACGACGTTCGTCTTTAATATGACGTGTGTGTGTATAGTGGAGGAGAACATTTTATCGAACACATGGTGCACGTTTTGTAAAAACAGCCGTTTTTCAAGCAAAAATATTAAGCAATGTCGTCGTGGTATTCATTTTTTTTAATACGTTTTGATTTTACCGTCATAAAATTTAACTGTCGAATTTTACACTCCGTGTGATAGATAACCGTCGTGGCCTCCGGGCGTTTATAGTTTTAACCAGTTTCGCGTTCGTTTTTTATCAACAATACGCATATTTTTTCAGCTCTCTCGTCCAAACATCTCCGCCGTGTCATTGAATCGTTCCTGAACGTGTCTCGTCGTTCAATAATAATCATCTAGTGTTTAGTTAGTTGAGAATTCTACTATCGAATCGTAGTTGTAGTAGACAGTGACGGTGCGTTTTCACCGAATTTCATAAATTGGGTTTGCTAATTGAATTTTCCTACGACCGCGTAGACGGTTAATTACACAAATGTCGTATAGAGTTGGTGGTCTTTCACGAAGTGGTCATCCATCTATGGTGCGTGCGGTAATTTGACACTCTCACCGTTGATGATACCGATTGCGATGGGGTGACCTAATGTTTTTTTTTTTTTACAGCCTTTTTATGGCTTCTTCTACTATCATCGTCGTTTATTTACGTGAAACAGTATACACGACAAAACAGTGTGTACGACTGAAAGTAGTTATAATTGATGTCTCTCTGTGTTCCGGAAATCCATTACGAACCGAAAAAAAACCGTCACGCGTTTCAAACATTTTTTAATGTGAAAAAAAAAAAATGTGACCGAAATGTAAAAAATCGTCCCCTGAGCCTTCGTTTTTCATTTTTATAAATGATATTTTAGTTCTTTCACATTGCGAACCAATGAAGTATAATACACCGAGCGTGTAAAACAGGCGAAAAGCGTGTACCCGCCGTTAAATTAAAAAGTAAAAAACTTTGCTGCGGTGGTAAGCGCAATTTGTGTTAAAATCATTTCATCGCTTCGGAAATACGTGGATTTTTTAACATCATAATCGTAACAAATACAATGCTCAACACTAATGTTCTGGCAGAGACTCTCGCACAAACCACTCGGCCGCTGCGTCAAACTTTTCGCTCGTCTCTTCGGGAAGTCTAGTGCTTCGGTGTGCAGTCTACCTGTTTTAGGCACTAAAGTTGAAGTGCGTTTCGATTTAGAACTATGGATGGATCGTGTACCAAAGAGGGTTTTCTAATTTTTGTTGTCCATTAAACCGGTCTTTTTGTTTTACGTACTCGGGTCTCGTTCGTTCGTTCGGGTCTTCTTCTTCTCTGCCGCACCGCTGTCGAGCGCGGCGGCAACACGATAATGTGTTAAGTTAACTTTAAAACTCGGCTAACTCTCGTTAGCCGAGGAAAAACGCTTTTCGATCTCGCGACGACGAGAGTTTAAAACGAGCGAGATCCGGAAAACGGCAGCAAATCGAATTATTATTATTCCCGATGACTCCGTTTAACCGCGTCGTCGTCGTCGTCGACAAGCGCAATCCAATAACAATACCCTTGCCGATCATTATTAACCCGCCGCCGCAGCCGGCGACCCCTTTGAACTCGACGACGGCGGAATAATATAATACGTGTATAAATTACACCGGATTTGCGGACGATCGAAAGAGAGAGAGTGAGAGTGAGTGGCGTTGATATCATATTATTACGGGTGAGGGCGATCGATTTATTCCGGATGGACGGACGACATCACACGCGGCGGCGCGGGGTTTGGCGGAAAATCGAATGAAACGCGCGGCGATATTGTACACGTAATAACGTTGTTATGGAAAAATAAAATGCCGACGGTGCTATCGGCGGCGGCGGTGGTTAGGATCGCGGGCGAGAGAGAGAGATCTGAGATTTCCGACGGGGGTTAACGTTCCGCGGCGGTGGCTGTCGAAAGGACGTGTGTTTTGTCGCACGAAGGGACTGGCAGCCAGCGTTGTTGTTGTTTGCCCGAGAGCACGTCGTGGTGACCCACAGCTTAGTATGTGTTCAGGCTGCTCCTGATCCCTCTGCTTTCCTACTGTTTTTTCCGTTACAGATCGTCTGTGGCCGCCGTTCAGGCCTGCCCGAGGGTCTCTTTCTTTCCTCGCGGCCTGCCGAGTCGGTCAGTAGCATGATCATGCACAGCCGGTATCGTCGAATGCCAAAAACGATACATCTTATCGTTTGACCTCATTTCGCGTACCTTTTATTTATCGTAGGCCCTTTGAAACTTTCGTTCTGCTACACGGCCAACCGTCGTCTCTGGGGTCCTCCAACAAACAACAGTGCAACGATCCAACGATAAAATATGTAGATTAAATATTTTTGTTTCGTAAAAAAAAAACATATAAATATCCATCATCTACCCGTTATTTAAAATCAAAATAACGGTTTGTCATCTTCTTAATGCGCGCGCTCGGAAGCCGAAATTTTTGCCAGACGTTCGTCTTGATAACATTTATTACGAACCTATCGAGAAATATTTTTGTTCATCCGTGTAAATGAGTTCTCGTGTGGTAAAAACTGTCATCGTCGACTTCCCGATCGATCATAAAATGCAATACCCGCCACTACGATTAAAGATCTTAACGGTGCGCGCCGCTTGACTATATAGATAGCACCCAGTAGTATCTTAAAGATACGATTGCTGTCTAGTCTTGTCCAATTACTTATTTCAGTTATCTATGTATAATAAAGTTATTTATTTTTTCCGCAAATCATTTACATTTGAATTTACATTTACATTCATTACATACTATCTGTATTTGAATCACACAAAGTTGTAAAATCCGTTTCATTCGTTACGACGGAGTTTCCGTTATAACGAAAAAAAAAATTAGGTCCCTTGGAGTTTGTTGTAACGGGAACTTACTGTATTTTGTTTTGTCGTTTCATCGACTGCACAGCAATGTTATTAAAACTAAAAATAAAACGAGGTGCGTAAGGTTAAAAAAAATTTTAAGCAAAACAAAAACGATCGATTTGCCGCCGACTGGTACCTAAATTTTCCGACACAAAAACGCATAGTTTGGCGGGGGGGGGTGTCCCTTTGGACGGCCCTGAGTATAAGAAGAAGATTTGATTCGGTGTGTTTGAAAAACGAATCGCGCTTGTTTCGATATCATCTCAAACGTGTAGAACACATTCGTCAAGTCGACGTTGACATTTTTGAACACATTCAAATCTCGTTGACACCGTGACGACTACTAATCTCTCACACGGTTACAATTATTTCTGTTAACGACCCGATTTTCTTTTGTGTTTGGATGACGATGCAGTCGGCAACCCGAGGAAACAGCGCCGAGAACGAACGACTTTTACCCGCACGCAGCTGGACGTGTTGGAAACGCTGTTCGCCAAGACCAGATATCCGGACATATTCATGCGCGAAGAGGTGGCGCTGAAGATCAATTTGCCTGAGTCCAGAGTACAGGTGAGATTTGCACATTTGGATTGTTGGAAAATTTGATTTATTTTGATATGAGCGTCGTCAGTTGATGAAACGGATAATAAATAACGTCAAATCTCGTTTATTGAACTCCGTTTTGTCGTTTTTTTTATTCGCCGGATTTTTCGCGACGACAATTTCACGTACCATATACGCGCGATTCTGAGCCACGGCTTGGTCGAGTGTTAAATGTGAAACGTATAGTATGACGTGTGGTGTTAGGTTCAGTTCGCTCGTTTCCATCGATATATTGTTAAAAACGGTCAAAATTATAATAGAAACTTTAAAAATATTAAAAATAAATACGAAATTAGAGTTTTTTATACAATTAAAAAAATTAACTATAATAATGATAGTCAAAATATTAATATTTTTAAAATTATAATAAAATTACTATTTAATTAAGTATTTTAATGAGCTTGCGTTGTAGACATGATTGTATGGTTTGATATTTGACAACATTAAATCTGGAGCGATATTTGTTTTCGTTAGTGTTGAAAATGCTGTTTCGCATATAAATGTGAGCAAAAGGAAGAAAAATTTATACGGCTTGTTTTGATAATTCTGGATGAATATAATTAAATAATATAATATAATAATATAATTAAATATAATCTGAATAGATTTTATGGAACTTGCTATCGCAACATTAAAGATATTATTACACAATTGCCATCGACGGTACTGAATAATTTTACTTTGTATAAAAATAATATACATAGCGCGTATTTTCGTTTGGTATAAAATTATTGGCGACCGCCTAATAAAACTTCGAGACCCCCTTAGGGGTTAGAACCTAACCTTAGAACACTGCGTTCCGCGGAACGTGTAAAAGTCAATATTATTTTGAATATCGTGGTAGAAAGAAGAAAAACAAATGAAAAAATTTCATAGTTAAGAATTGTCGTCACGTCGAGAATCAATAATGTTGTTGTGCTCGCTTAGCACAACAAACCAGAAGAATACACGGTATTGCTGCACAGAAATCCGCGCTCCACTCGGAACGTATAAATAAAAACCGTGTACGCCGAACCCCGTGAGAGCGGAGTTTGCGCGCGCGGTCCGTATTTACGACGTGGGGGGATGGGGGGGGGGAAGTCAACCGGAGGGACGGGTGGGAAGGGGCGGGGTCCCGCATTCCCCGGGCGCGTCCGCGCACGCACAATGTACAGCGCGCGCGACTGGTGCAGTTAGCCGCCGGGACGAGTGCGAACCCCCCCATCCTTGCCTCCCTTCGCTCCCCGCAGGGATCGACCCTCCGTCGACGACGGTTAATCCCGCCCCCCCTCCCCATTTTCGTCCCTTATGTATGTGTACGCGGCCGGCCGACCGACGCGCTCCGCAGAATATAATCTCCGGCCACCATTGTACGCGGCGATTATTGTGTATTGCAGGGTACACGACTGCAGGGGTAGTTTCAACCAACCGAAGCACCCCACCCTCGCCCTGTCCGCCGCCGCCGCCGAAATAATGACAAACAATAAGTGGGTTTTTTCCGCTCGGGTTCTCCGCGGACGACGAGGGTCTCTCCTGCCGAGGGGCGCCCGTCTCGTCGCGGGAGATTTTCCGTGATAAAAAAAAAATAGACGCGATAAATCTTGCGCGCGGCGACCGACGGAGGGATTTTCTCGCGTATATGTAACAAAACATATATGGATATGGTATTTTGAACGGACGGTTTGTCGGGAATAATATCGCGGCAGTTCTTTCCCGTTGATAAGAATTGATGATAAAAATCCGGGTAGTACGGAATCGCCGACTTAGAAAAACGAAAATTTCCAAAAGGTTTTTAGACTAGTGTGATTAGTCGCGTGTCTTTAGGTTTGGACGCAACAAGGTTACGATATCACTCTCTACTCGGTTAAATAATATTCACAATATTTATTTTCCAGTCTGGTTCGGTTACCTGATAAAAATGAAATTCGGTCAAAGAAAATTTTAATAATACTCCAATTTTAATACTTCTTATTATCTTTTTTGAGTTTCCCCGAAGAAATTCGTTTTGTCATTTCATCAGTCATCGCCCCGTAGTAGTTGGTCGGCGGCGGCGGTCGCGCGTTCGGTGGTTTAGAAGCGTGTGTGTACAGACGGGAAACAAAATACGTAATATTCTGTTGGAATGTTTCCGCCAGCGCGGTTTTGAAAATCGTCCGAAAAACATGTAGAGAGAAGTCGAGAAGATTTCTGGAATTTTTCGAATTTATTAATTTATCCGTACAGTTGACAGGGGCGCACGCAGAAAATATTTTCAGGCGGGGTTTGAACGTAAATATTCATAATTTATTTATGCAATTACAGTGTCATGACAATTTTTCTTAATTTTTTGCCCATAATGTCCAACATTGCGTCACTGGTTACTTCCAGATCCCGGTGAAAGCGCCAATCCATTCAATCGTTGCCCTCCAGTCATCTTCGTAGTGTAGAGAACGACCGTTCGCTCGAACGTTCTCTACTAACTTTAATTTTTTCATAAAACATTTTGGGAGGGTTCGAACCCCCAACAACCCCCCCTGGGTGTGCCCCTGGGGTTTGATGAAAAAAAAATTGGAATTCACGATAATACAAAAACAAATTTTTATTCGTTTCATAATGTTTCTTTCACGATTGTGTTGTGTATTATCTGGACGGTTATGGTAAATTACTGAGGAAAATCATGGAAGACGCTGAACGTAAGACGCATGACACTGATAAGAATAATGACGTGTCGAACGAAAATTTTGTTATTAAGCACCAGTATGAACACACCGTACTGGTGGAATTGGATAATTATTGTAGTCGATTTAAAAAATTGTGTAAAATCTTTTTCGACAAATCCTATAGTAACGAATAAAATATTTACACATTGGTTTTGAGTATGTATAATTGAGCCATTTTATAACGACAAATTGGGTTGGCGCATTTGATTGCGTCGCATCTAACGTTGGGTTTCGTAATTTCTGCAACTTTTGTGACAGTTAAACAACAGTTTATAAAAAAAAATGCAACGCTATAAAGTACTACCGAAAAAACACGCGTAATAAATCAACAAAATATAATAACAGAATGCTGAATTGGTGGAAAATGGCCGACTGCAGTATTCATTGTTTACATTAAGTGTACGTTCTGATTCAATAATAAATTCTGTGGTAATATAAGTGATTAAGTGTTTAAAACTTCAGTAAAAATTGTATCATTTATTTCTTTTGTACGAAACATAAGTTTCCTTCGAATTACTGTTATTCATTGTTGAAAACAATTCAAAATTGAAATTTACATGTAAGCTTTAAGTTTTCATTCGATTTTTATTATTCAAAACGTTTATTTTTCTTAAAACGGAAAATTGTATTTTTTATACGATAAACTTACTAAAAGTATAAATTGTACTGAATGTTTAACTATATTTTAGTTGTGTGTGGTCCAGATAACTAACTAAAAATAAAAAAACATTAAATTCTCTCACTCTAAAGGTGTATAACCTGCCTATGCTTCATAATGGTTTTAAAAAAAAAAAAATCGTGTTTAAATGTATATTTTTAAGGTAGGGGAAAAAATATTTTTCTCTGGAAATCCTGGAAATGTCGGGAATTTTTTAAATTTTTTAAAAACAGTGGCAACCCTGTAATTAAACTGTTTTGGATAATATTGCTAAAAGACCTGACCGTTGGAACATTTTACGACGGTTTAAATCGCTTTAATTAATGTTACGATATTGCAAAATATATTTCACCAAAAAATGTTCAAAAGCTAGGAAAAATTTCAATTCGGTGTTATAGAATTTCCTCCTTGCAAACTACGTTCGCGGTATCTTCTTCGTTATTCGCGGTATTTGCATTTTTTATTTTTCAAAAGACCTAATAACATGGACATGACAACATACGAGTTGACTTTGACTAACAGTTTGTGGTAAATACAAACTTACTTTTCCGCCTAAAGTCTATACAATTTTAGTACATATTTCGTACTGTAATGAGTTAAAAATAAGATATACGATTAGATATTTTGAGATCGTATTTTGAATGTTGTTTATTTTTTTCTTTATACTTGTCTTTAACTCATTACTTTAAAATATAAATTACGAGGTTGGGTAAGAGAGTTTTTTTCTTTCTTGAATAAATTAATATGTGCAAAATATTTACTACATGAATTTTTACTTACCTTCCGAATGACTCGAGACGTGAAGTTATCTTAAAAGCGATTTGATATAGTGAATTCTGGATGATCGGGATGCAAGGAGTTGTACAAGAGTATTATATTTAATATGTGAAATCATATAATATTGAAACAAGTTAAATTTATTTTAATTACGAAAATACTGGTACAGAAGATTATGGGTGTGATGTTGTGATGCTGTGATGTTGGGTGAGCGACTGTGCGCGGAGTTGATTGTCATTTTCCCTTTTATGGACCTTGTATGCCGCCCGTGTAATTGGATTTTTGATATTGTTGCGTTCATTTTTTTTGTGTCATTATTATTATCTTATTAATTAAATGATTCATATTTGTACAGCTGCAAAGATTGTAATTATTTCTAATTCTAAGAGTAATTTAATTATTTAATTATATCGCTGTGCAAGTAATTGCAGATAATTTATTTTTTTTATATTAAATCTAAAAGACATATTATTGAATGAAGATAATTACATAATTACTTAATTTTCTAATATGTGTTTGTGCAGCTGTATGAATATTTTATTAAAATTAAGATAATGATATATACTGATGTATATATCATTACATCTACCCTAGTTTTTTTTTTTTTTTTTTTTTTTTTTTTTTACTAATATCGATTGGATACTATACTAAATACAATTATTACAATTATTACAACTCATGACTTAAAGCTAGTGATACAAATAAATGGTGTTAAGATATAGCAAGAGTACACATTTTTTTTTTTTTTTTTTTTTTTTTTGAATGATTTTATTAGATTGATAATCTCTTTTTGTTTGAGTGTAGCTTAATTGGTTTATTATTTTTGTTTTTTGTATTGATCGTTTGTACATGTTGGTTTTTATTTTGGTATGAAATCATTAGTGATTGTAGTTGTTCTTCGTCTTTTTGTTTTTGTTGTATATTGTGCATGTTGTGCATTATATAGTGTGTAATGTTACTAAAGATGCCAGCTACAAGTTTCAAGCTCCATCCGAAAGTTTGGTATAATAAGGATATATTTAGGCCTGTGTTGATGCACGTCAGGATTACTCGCCATATAAAGAATATTCCTAGAAGGCCTGAGATGAATTCTCCAAAAACTGTGAACCAACCCCACATTTTCTTTAGTTTATTATCTACTAATTGGCTAATGGTGTTTTCATCAATTAGAGTATTTAATTTCAAAAGTTTGTCTGTGGTTGAGAAACCCATGGTTTGTCGTGCCAGATTTTTTTGAGATGCTTCTATCTCTTGCGGAAGTACTAGGTATTGTTGAAAAGCTTTCATGGTCTCATAAGTATATATTCCTGCCGTCATTAGGTGTTCAGGGCTTTTATAAGTCCATGTCCACTCCGTTGATGGCTTTAAAGTTTGGGGTTTTTTAATTTCGCTTGCCTTTGATGTTATTGCGAACCAATCACCATCGAGGTAAAAGGCAGATGGGAGTAGATGATTGCAGTCTATTTCTGTGCCATATCTTTGTAGTGTTCTGGTTTTGGGAGCCATAAAGTACGACTGGTTGTTATATGTCACTGGTAGTTCGTTATAGCATGTACTTTTATATAATATTTCAACTTCGACCGCTTTACATTTTATTAGGTAAATTATTTCACCGGCCTTGATGGCCGTGAAGCCTGGGCCTTCTCCCATTATATATGCGAATTCAGAGAGACTGTAAGTTGCTAAGCTTAATTTTTGTATTAGTACTTTCCTTTCTAATTCGCATTGTTTTTGTAGTATGTCTGTGTATAGGGCAGTAAACGATGATTTGAAACGATTTTCTATATACACTAATTTTGTATTAATATATGCCATTAAATCTGTGTTCTGTAGGGAGATAGTTTTTGTTTTAAAATGGCTGAAAAATAGTGGGTCTACTAGTATGTTTAGTTGTGGGTGCTCTGTTTGAATTACCGGTATATGACATGCATATGTTTGTTTAATGTCTTTGAGAGCAAAAACTATTTTGTCAGATTCGACCAAATATGTGTGTTGATTTTTATTATTGTTTGATGTAACGATAGATGCCGGTCCGTCATATAAAATTGTGAAGTCGTGTGTGTCGCAATCATATGTGTTTATATCCCATATTAATTCTCCTTTGTATGCATCGATTCCGTATTGATCTGATAGTTTAAATGTGGTACCAGTTGGAAGTATTATAGTATTTTCTTTACTGTTGACTGTTGCTATTCCGGTGGTTAATATTATTTTGAAGTTTGCTTGCACAATGACATCATGCCAGGTGCCCTTTTCCGAGGTAAAAGTGGTACCTCTGCAGTTTCCGTTTCTATCTGTATAGCCTGCTATAGTGGTCGAAAATAGTTTTGTTTCGTTGATTTTTATACCTGTTATTACTCCCCCAAGTGGTAAATGATAAGTTTGCCTTTGATGAATTTCTGAGCAGCGTGCGCTGCCGATTTCTGCTATTTCTGTAAAAAATCCATTTTCTACTATTTGTGCATCTTCCATAATTGAGCATCGCGTTATCAGATAATTTGTTATGATTGAGCATGATTTGTATGGAACTGAATATGTTTCTGTTTTTTGTAATAATTGAATTCTTGAAATGGGTTGAACATTGATTGTATTTGGGATGTCACAAAAGTCTACCTTGAGACTATTGAAAGCCGTTATATTTATCTTTGGTGCGTTACAGTCATATGCAATGAATCCTATCGTCCGTTGTAGCAGCATGAAGGTGATTATTGGAGTAAGGTACATCTTGCTAGATTTTTTTATATATAACATAATGTTGTGTTAGGTAAGTATTATATGGAAATATAAATATTTTTATTACATAAATTTTTTTTTTTTTTTTTTTTTTTTTTTTTATACATAAAAATATCTATGATAAGATTAATTTTAGTTGTATTTTATTTAGATGATGATTATCTAATGTATAAATGGTTATTCAGTAAAACTTGTAAAATCTAACTTATTTACATCTATATGTGTAATCTAATATTATTTGTGTTATTACATATAGTCAGATGTGGGCTAAATACTTATATACTATGTCTATGTGTTAATAATGTAAATTAAAATTAGAAATTTGTTCATATTGGTGATTTATCTGCAATAGTATACTGATTAACATGGTAAGCATAATTGTTATTATATAATATATAATCATAATCCTTTTTTTTTTTTTTTTTTTTTTTTTTTTTTTTTTTTTTTTTTTCTTAAACCCTTCACACGTCCAAACGTACGGCCTTGCCCGTCCCTCTACTCGTGGACCCTCCAATCCCGTCTGTCTCTACCGGGCCGTGAACGGGAGTGTGTGCACTGGGGAACGCGGAGTCAAGTGAAGGGTACAAGCTCGGTGTACCCAGCGTAGACGTTGTGGCGCGTTGCTGAAGAGACTCCATTCGTGTGTGTGTTACCACAGTTGTCTCCGCTAAGCTGCGTATCTGCTCTGTGTTTGTTTGTTGAACTTGTTTTATTTCCCGCAGGAGTATGATCATCTGGTCCAGCTTGCATTCAAGCATGCTGTGCATGTTCCCTATAGCCTCCTCCGTGCGACTTGATGAAGATTGGTCGTCGTCATCCTCTTCTTCACTTGAGTCTCCTTCTAACGAGGGCCCTTGTTCTTCTCTTGCTTTCTTCCTCTTGAGTGGTGGTGGAGCGGGTCTTTCTTTTGCCTTGCTGGCTCCTCGGGTTTTTCTCTTGGTTCCTCCTGTGGGGCATGACATGGCGCTGTTTATAGTCGGGCGGTCAGTTTTCGTGCTCTTTATCTCGGGAATCACAGTGGGAGGTACTGTGAAGTCAATTATGTCAAGATCTATGTCATCTGTGTCATATTTCTCTTTCGAGGTCATTGTGATGTGCTTGGTCAAAAGTTTTACCATATGAAGCTAGGTCATCTATATAAATTATGAGTGACTCCTTGCAAACTACGTTCGCGGTATCTTCTTCGTTATTCGCGGTATTTGCATTTTTTATTTTTCAAAAGACCTAATAACATGGACATGACAACATACGAGTTGACTGTGACTAACAGTTTGTGGTAAATACAAACTTACTTTTCCGCCTAAAGTCTATACAATTTTAGTACATATTTCGTACGATAAACCTCGTTCGACCGGACATCATTATCTACATTTAAACATGTACCACCCGATCGATGTATGTACCTAGTTTTTGGTTATTTTTTAATACGGCTAGGTAATTTTCTATTTTATTCAGATTATAAATCTCTATTCGAAAATGCAGCTGCGTGAATATTGTAAAAATAATTACGAAAATATTCCTTGTCAAAAAGTGGATATGATGGCGGGGTTTCAGTTGACGGAACAGGTTTCGGGCTATTATTTCTAGCTCTGCTCGGTTAAATATTCACATTGTTTATTTTCCAAGTCCAGTCCGGTTCGGTTACCTGATAAAAATGAAATTCGGTCAAAGAAAATTTTAATATACTAAGCTGGTTCATTTTTTTTTCATCTTTTTTGAGTTCACGGCTCTCCCCGAAGAAATTCGTTCTGTCTTTATTTCTCTTATCACCCCCCGTAGTTATTATTTTCCATTTTTTTTTTTTTTTGTGATCACAAGTCTCGACAATTGCATTTGCGCGAATCTTGTAAAAATAATTAAGTAAATGAGAAAAGTGGATATGGTGGACGATAGCGGCATTTTAATCCGTACTTAATATTTTTATTTCGACTGATTTTTCTGCCGAACATACCGATAAAAGTATTTTGTAACCCATTTGTGTGTATTAATGCGTCGTTAACGAGTAGATTTGTCTGCGTTTTCGTCTGTTCTTTAAAAGAACAAAGTGGTGGATTCATCGATTTACCTTTGTGTATTACATGCGAATGGCACGCGGGTATGTTGTTTTTCTATTTCACCCGCTAACCCGTTGTGTTCTTCGGGTATTTAGTAGTCTTGGCATCTGGATTTTTAAAGTCGAATTTTCCTGGACGCGTGCGCGTCGTGTAATTATTTTGGATCTTAGTATCTTCTGTACGTACGATTCGCGTTAGCCGAGTGGCTAAAATGCTCACGATAATAATGCGTGCCGTCAAGGGCGAAATCGTCGGTCCACCCCTGCGGGCCGCCACGACCCTTTCGCCAGAATCTCCATTCCGTCCGCACCGAAGCCTTTGAGGACCTCTTCTACTACGTGATTGCGGCGGCCGTTACTCGCTCGCCTTCCTCTCGGAATTTTTCCAACCAAAACTATCTGTCAGCGAACGTCGTCGCCGTCCTCTCGCCCCCGAGAATCTCTCTTTCCGGCGACTTCTTCGCGGAGAGAAAAAAGAAAAAACGTCGTTTTTTGAAAATATTTTCTCCACCACCCCCCGTCTGGGGCCGTGCAACAACTACGACGAAAAAAGAGCGTTCGTGACCCCGAACAATGCCCGTCGCCCGCGGTTATTAAAAACCCGTGGTATTATATACGGCACATACCTGCTGCCTCTCACAGCCAGCCGTGTATACATTATGATAATACCCATCCCCGCATAAAACGACGCTACACAATACTGTGAATTTTATACGATACGATGATGTGTTACATACGGAACGAAAATTATTCGTATTTAATAATATACGATAACGTAAATCGGGGTATGAATAGGTTTTTAGAACGAAGAAGACGTGGTGTTTGTAACGAGCGAGCCTGTTGCGACGTCACGTTTTTCGCCCCTCCGCCGCCGCCGCCCGCCACCACCCACGCCGGCGGCATTGTTGTTGTTGTTGTGTTCGGGCCATCGGCGTGAAGGGACGACGCGCGGCTCCCGGAATAAATTGACCCGGTTACTACTGATCACCGGGTACGTGGGACGTGGTATGCGCGTGTACGCCGTTTAAATACGGATAGAATTAATATAAATCGTGTGTTATGCGGCGGTGTTTTATCCGTCGTTTTCCCGATGGTGGTGGTGGTGTCAGCTGCCGCGGCGGAAGAACGCGCCCGACGAGAACAGCGAGGGAAAAAAAATCGCGCGAAACGAAACGCCGCCGCGTGTCTGTTTACAAAGAGGAATAATCGTTTTAAAATTATTAAATACCATTGATTATACACATAGATATGTATATGATAGTCCACGTCAATGGGCAGAAGAATGAAAACGCTTTAATAGCGCAACATGACACAATAGAGAGCGAATAATTAAATTATTATGATCCTAAACGGACAGAAACGTCAACACGACGACAGAGTCCACTGTTCATTCGTGGAATTATGAGATAAGAAATAATCTAAAAGTCGTAAAGCATACAAAATAAACAAAGTATACAAAATAAATATCAAATAAGAAAATAATATGTATTATTTTCTTATTTGATATTCACATATAGGTAATTTGTAAATCGGTCTAAATAGACCGTCTATATATACAGGGTCCGTCAGAACAAACGCATGTTTTTCATACTACACTAAGGGCCGATTTCACCAAAAAAGCTTTAACCGCGATTACAGTAATCATGATTAAAAGTTAATCGCGATTTATCCTCATTTGGATTTCACCACGTTAATCACGGTTCCACTAAACATGATTACGGTAACCTCGATTAACCGTATTAATCGTGATTAACATTACTATAAAATTATAGTATCTATAGCCATGGACAGCTGTGTCATCTGATAAGATAATAACAGTTCTGTGATCGTTTTTCAGTTTGATTTAAACTATTAATTATAATAGTTATATATAAACTAATTATATTCAATTATAATTTACCTCTCAAAGTGACCATCTATCAACGCCTGCCGCCCACTGTTTTGTTGTGTTACCCTTCGATTAATGGGGTTTGGCGCCTATTCAATTTCCATATTATCCTGGGCAAGTATTTCTTCCCAAGGAGCAGGAAGTATCAAAGCCCCTAGGGACTTCCTCTCCAGCTCTTCGGGCAATATTATGCAATACTAATGTTGCAGTTATGATAGGGAAAACACGCATAAGTTTTACTCGTAAACCTAAAGCCATTACTGGAAAACGTCTTTTCCAAACACCAAAAAATCTTTCAACGACATTTCTCGTCCTTATTTGTGACTCATTATATAAGTTTTCCGCTGGTGTATGGCATTCTTGTAGAGGTATCATCATATAATTTGCAGAGGCATAGCCACTATCTCCTACCAATACTGCGTCCCCGTAAACTCCTTGCTCAAATAAAGCTCTTCTTTTTGACTCTCTAAATATTCTGGAGTCATGAGTGCTTCCATCATATCTTGCAACAACATCCATTATTTCTAAATTAGCATTGCATATTGCCTGAACATTTAACGAAAAATATCCTTTGCGGTTTCGGAAACGCTTTTATTATAATTAATATTAAATATTATTTATTATTTTGTTAATATTTTTTAAAAAATTTAATAATTGATAACATTATCAATATCTGAGGAAATTAACCGCGATTAAGAACGTTAAACGGCCGAAATTGGACGGTTAGTCATCGTGATTACTCAGCGGTTACGCTTAACCGAGTTTGGTGAAATCTAAAATCTCTGGTTATCAATATTAATCGTGATTTAGGTTAGTTAACCGCGATTAACAGTGTTGGTGAAATCGGCCCTAAAAGTAATTTCTGTAAAATAATTTTTATTACATCAAAAAATGTAGAAACATATGCAATTTTTTCTTACTGTAACAAAAATTAGGTTTTGATGTCCGTCATATGGTGAGCAATGCAGGAATGCAGGCGCTCCCGAAACGAGTCCATTGCGGCGTCGGTCAGCATCTGTCCCGGAACTTCACCCACAACTCGTGTGATCTCGTCCTTTTAGGGTTTATGGCTTGTATTGACTTTTGATTTTAGGTGACCCCACAAAAAAAAATCACACAATGACAAGTGACAGGGGAGCGAGGGGGCCACGGAACGTCACCAAAGCGTGAAATGAGACGTCCGGGGGGAATTTTTGGCGAAGAACCTCCATTGAGGGGCACGAGCTGTGTGTGTGATGTTGCCCCGTCTTGTTGAAACCACACTTTTCTAACACGTCGTCGTTGAAGCTCAGGAAAAAAAAATCAGCATTTCGATGTAACGTTCTGAATTTACAGTGGTCTTTCGTTGTCCTCAAAAAAATAAGGGCCAATAATTTGCGTTGGCACACCAAACTGTGACTTTTGGAGTATGCAGTGGGGTTCCTCATGCAACTGTTGTGGATTTACTGTGGGGACCAGTAGCGACAATTTTGCTCATTCCCATTTAAGTGGAAATGAGCCTCGTCACTCATGAACAAAACCATGTTATTGTCAATAATTTCAATCATGAGCTGAGCAAAATTAATACGCTGTTGGTAATCACCGGCCAATAATTGATGGCAAACTTGGATTTTATAGGGATGAAACGCTAAATCAATTTTTTAAATTCGACGTACACTTGATTGATTCGTTGATCCCAAGAGCAACGGCGCGCAAACGGACAGAACGGTGGTTGGGGCTCCGTAATGTATCCAACCTTACTCTCTGTCCACGTTTTCGGGTGTTCTTCTAATAGCCCGATTTCGTCCGTTGGTTCTTTTCATCACAACACCGTACCTGTTATGTTGAACGCTATGACCCATCTCAAAATGGTATTACGGTCGGGAATCGTACCATGACGCGCAGGGGCGTAACTACTTCTGATTTTAGTGTGTTCGAGTGCACAAAATGGGCCCCCCTATCAATTGCATTTCATGTATTCTCGCCCTTCAATGGGCCCCCACAGCCGCGGGGCCCGTGTTCCGTGGAACCCACTGAACACCGGTAGTTACGCCACTGATTAGTTACGCCACACACGCGGAATATCAAAGTTAGTTCGAAAATCTCGCTGTGTTTGAACGATAGATTCACCATTTTCGAAATACCGCCGTACTGCGAACACTCGTTGTTGCACACTCCACACCATATGATGACAACTAAAACTGCACGTTATCAGCTTTATAACGAGCCGTCTCTCACACCGATTAGATTTTCCCACTTGAAGTATTAATAACTTTAAAAACATGCGTTTGTTCTGACGGACACTGTATATTTTGGCAATTTGAAAATTGTTTTAATTATTTACTGTGTATAATAAGTAAACATCGGATCATTTAAATTTAGATTTGAAGGAAATTAACTTAATTATATCGTATAATTTTAACCTGACAGTTATATATTTAATTATGACGGACCGCGTCGTCATTGAGTAACAACGTAAATATGTTTTTTAAAAATTTTTTTCAAAACACGGTTGTTTTCATACATTAGAAGTCGCTGTTGCAGCTTGAGCACCTGCTCAGTTTTTTCCTGAAGCAGGTGCTCTAGATGCTGCTCACGGGTCCCTGGCTGCCCTGGCTGCTGCGGCTGCCCCGGCTGCTGCGTCTGCTCCGGCTGCTGCGTCTGCTCCGGCTGCCTCGGCTGCTGGCGGCGCTCCGGCTGCTGGCGGCGGTCATCGTGGTGGTAGTTCGGCCACTCTGAAAAAAAAAAATTTTTTTCGTGTGTTTGCAAAATAACGGTTTTTTTTTTTACTTACCATGACACTGTCGCCATAAGTGGCCACTTCTACCACACGTGTTGCAATCTGTAAAAAATAAATCGTACATTAATTTTAGATATCACGCGTTGATATTGATTTAACACTTACATCTTTTACCCAGCCGTTTTCTACCCTGACGCTTCTTCTTTAAATTCTTTTTCCCGGTATCGCTAATAATAGTCGCATGCTTCACAATTATCGGTGCCATGGTTGATGACGAAATGAAGGTTATACTCTCCGTGTGCAATTCCGTTGACACTTCTAATTTTTTTCGTCATTTATTATTTACAATGTACACAAATAAAAATAATAAAAATATAATAATATAACAAAAAAATAATGTTGCAATTTTAAATTATTTTTCAAAATTTTTAGTGTTTATTTGTGGATATTTTTGCTCTAGTTTTTTTTAATATTTTTTGATTTCCAATTAAAATCTCGAAGTAGTTTACACTGAACGAGATGAATTATTATGAAATCATAGTGACCTTCATAATTCACTGAATTTACATAAGTCATTTGAGATTTCTTTTTTTATTTTATAAGACAAACTTTTATATAACTTTAAACCAAGTCGTGTAAGGAAGTCGATAAAATAAACACGGTTTATGACGGTGAATATTTATCAGCGATGTAACAGCATCGATTAATTTGATAATAATGATACAAGATAACAAAGATAGCAATGCTTATATGGCACGTTGCGCGCTATGTGTTCAGGAATCCATTACTACTAGAATTCTGGCTCCATTTGATGAGACGATGTTTCCAATATTTAACATTGCGTGGACTATACTTAATCAATGACAATGTATGAGAATACCAGTTGATGGATAAATGGTTTTTTTTTTTTTTTAATTCTGAGCGTCGGAGCGAATAATATGATATTGATCTCTAAACGTCGGTATTGCGAGTTAAAACCTGGAACTTTGTGTTCTGTCCAGGGGCGCACGCAGAAAATATTTTCAGGCGGGGTTTGAACCTTGTAAATATTCATAATTTATTTATGCATCTACAGTGTTGTATCTATGTCAATCGTTCTCGGTTTTTCGGCCATAATGTCCAATATTGCGTCACTGGTTTCACTTCCGGTAAATGTTTAGAAGCGCCAATCCATTCAATCGTTGCTCTCCAGTCTTATTTCGTAAATAGATGGTCTTCAATCTTCGTAGTGAACGTAGAGAACGACCGTTCGCTCGAAGCCACTGTTTACTGGCCGTATCGCACCGATCTGAAGAAATCGTCGGTATACCGTTGGATGATAGAATGTTTCATCGCAAACGTCCAAATGATTCGATGAATGTTTTGACGCGCTTCTCTTTAGAAAGTCTTTCTCTTGAATCATCATTTTTCAGGTTGTCAGTAGTTTACTCCGTTTTTGTTGTCAGTGGCGCTCTCGAGGGATCTGCCAAAACTATGAACATGGCGGTATTTTCGAATGAACATTGAATTGATATTTTCCATTTAATTTTTTCATAAAACATTTCGGGGGGGAGTTCGAACCCCCAAAACCTCCCCCCTGCGTGCGCCCCTGGTTCTATCTCACAAACGAGTAGAGACGCACAAACTTCTTTAAAAATAATTTTTTTTTTTAATGGTGTACCATGTCGGAGTTTACCGAATCAATTAATACTTTCATGACGATATTATTTAACGATACTTGCATTTATTATTTTCAACGAAACAAATCGATTAAAACGATAGTAATTAAAATAAACCGTTCGGTCTTAAAATTGTATTAACTCTAGTTGACAGTAAAGAAAAAGAAAAACACGGGTAACTTTCTTTGTTCAAATAACATGTAAATAAAATAAAAGCCTTATAAATTTTTAACTTTTTAACTAATTTCATACTTGACGTGCGAAGAAAATATTTTGAATAATTTCCTATACAACAAATACACCAAGTAAGAAAGATAATAATACAGTTATTGTATTACAGCTTATCTTTTGTTTTCCAACATCGTAAAGAAACGTAAAAACAATTGTACGTGTAATAGTCAAATCATCTCAAGTAAATTACACATTTTTATTTCTAATAATATTGTCGGTTGTCGGCGGTAGTTATGACAATGTGCCACAGACCTTTATAAAACGTGTATAGGAAATCTACTTGGTCATTAAATAACGATATTAAATAACAATCAAAACACACCGGCGTGTCCCTCTATAGTGCGTCACATTAAGCCTGTTGTTCTTACAAAGATATCAGAAAGAGTGCACCGATTTCTACGTTTCATTTTTTGCAAATCGGATCGGGACTACCGTATACTTAAGACAGGTAACTTTTCGATTTTCTCAATAGTTTTTTAACGCGCGACCGAAAAAACCGCTAAAAACGGCATCTCGTCGTCGGCAACAGACGATACAATAATTTCTACACATAGTTTCGAAAACGATCATCGAGGAGTGTTTTTGTTGACATTTTAAATAAGAACCGTTTGTGTTTTGTAGGAAGGAGATATCCGTTTTTTTTTTTCCACTAACCGTACATAATCGCAAATTTTTTATTCCTCTGAAAATAAAAATTCGGGTTCCTACAAAACACACAGAAGAGCTTGTTCACCGGCTCGTTTACGAAGTGAAATCGGTACAGTTATAGACAGCTTTTTGCATTTTGTGTCAGTCTACCAAACAATGACGTGGTATTATAAATGTTGGGCCTTAACGTTTAATTTAATTAGTTGTTATCGAAATGTCGACCGCGAGGATCGTCGAACTCCTCCGGCCGTCGTGTCCTCTACGGCCGACGCTACCGTGTGTAGGGGTCGTTTTTACTCGGCGAAGAAGTTGTAAAAGTTAAAAAATAAAAAAACACGATAAAACCGTGCGCTTGACGGCGTTGTTTTTCGCGTACCTACAAGAAAAAAAAAAAAACTAGGTAAATATAGCGACAAAATCAATACGATATAATATCTAGCCGAACACCACCACATACGCGTGAGGCGCAAAACAACCCGACAGCAGCTTTTTTTAACGCGCTCAAAGTCGTACGGATAAGGCTTCGCGACGATACGATATCCGTTGCACGTAAGTTACACTATCCGCATTCGGCGTCGGGTCAAAGTAAAAGAAAAAAAAAAAAGCATAAATCGTTGCCTCATAAAAACAAACGATTCTGATCGCGCTCCGTCGTCTGCAAAAGTATATACGTCCCGGTATGTGTTTCGAAGTAGCTTCAAAAACTTTCGAAATCACTTGAAACTCGAACCTGCAGTATGATACCTGTTTGAATATTGTGTAAAAGTTCGTTCCGGTATGGCCAAAAAACTAAATCGATGTGTGTCCGCCGACGCCGCGGATTCGGCAAGAAATTGACATTCGTACGGTACGGTAAGTCTAAAAACTGCCTGAAATCAAATGAAACCAAATTTTTTTGCAGTTGTACAATACAACGATAATTTTCGTTAAACATTTCAAAACAACAGAATGATTATTATTTTTTAAATTGCGGAGGAATAACTGTACGCGATTTTAATGAAATCTGTTGTGTCGTTAAAAATCTTAAAACCGTGCGATTGTTGGTGCCTATTTAGTGTAGTATACCGTACGACTGATGTTGTGTTTGGATTTCAAGTCGAAAAACCCAAAATTATTAAACCGCTTGTGAATGAAAAATCTCAAAATGGCCGTAAATATAGCCAAAAATTAAATGAAACTTTTTGTATGTTTTTTTTTTTTTTTTTTTTAGTTGTGTGTAGTACAAAAGATACATTATTGTCTAAAATTTCCCGTCGCGTTAAAACTATTGATAAAATCGAAAAATGATCAAGTAGCTCAAAAAGAACCATCTTGATCCAATTTGCTAAAAGAAAAGGTACCGTATGCAGAAATCGGTGCACTCTTCGTGGTGGGAATTTTGTTAACAGAAAAAAAAAAAGAAAAATTTTATAAAACGAACATCATTGTAAAACTACTAGCTTCCTTGCTCCGCTCAAAGCGTCTAAAGTAGTCGGGATCAGTCTAGGTCGCGTGGGTAGTTTGACAGAGTAGCGGTTACGCCACGAGTTGGTCACTAGTTTAGAAGTTGGGGTTCAAACGCATCATTTAATAGCTGAAAGCAACGATAATACGATTCTGAGCGAGCTCAGTCGTCTTGTGTAGGTACGTCCTAGTAAAAACAAATGTAACAATAAAAATTGTCGAAAATTCCGAAAATTCACCTATAAAGAATATTAATTAAAATCTTCTTTTCCTTCGCCTTCCTCCTAACCTTGGTCCTAAACCTCCACTCTTCTCGATTTTTGACATCCCCTAACAGCCCTCATATCGTATCCATCCATCTCTTTTTTTGGTCTTTCTCTTTTCCCTTCACTTCCGTAACTACTCTCTTACCGCTTTTAATTCCTCTCCCCTCATCACACGTCCAAACCATCCCAGTCCGTTCTCTCTCATCTTGTCCACTATCGACGCTACACCATCACTACTACCTCTTACATATTCGTTTCTTATATTCTATCTTCTCTTGTCGCTCCACTCGTCCATCTAAGCGTTCTCATTTCTGCAACACTGTTCCATTTTCCTATCCACTGCTCAACACTCCGAACCACATAGCACAGTTGGTCTCACTCCTGTAAAATTTACCTTTCATCCTCATTCGAAAATTCTCTTATCACATAAAATTCCCGACGCTTTCTTCCATTTCATCCAACCGCAATTAATTGCACTATGTTTTACGTCCAAGCCACCGTCTCTTTGTTGTAAATATGATCCTAAATATTTTGAGCTTTCGACTTCACCTACATCCCATCACCGCCTTTTGTCATTATTGCTCGTTCCGGCAACCTCTTGGCCTCTTCCTCTATATACACTCTGTTTTATTTCTGATAAATCCCTTCCCTTCCAGGGCTGACCTCCACTCGTCCAACCTATCATTATTGACTTCTTCCAGATTTTAGATTTTAGATTTAGATCAGATTTTAGATTTAGATCAAAAAACAATAATTAGTTTAAATAACGTGTGAAAATTTCGAACCATTTGGACCATTATGTGAGGAATCGATACGATTTTAGTGTTAATTCTGCACGTAATTTCATTGTCATAACCAATCAGCCGCCGTTATTTGGACGGAAGACCGGTCGGCATTTTTTTTTTCCGTCTTTATTGTTGCGAGCCTTTTCGCTTTATCGACAAAATAAAGATAGTTTTTCGATCATGTTAGCGAATCTAGCCAGGTTAACAATAGTTTTTTTTTTCTCTCATTCGTAATTTCATCCGACTAATTCGTTTTTTTTTTTTTTCCACGTACAGGTATGGTTCAAGAACCGACGGGCCAAGTGCCGGCAACAGGTGAAGCAGAATCAGCAGCAACATCACAACGGCACCGACAAGACGGCGTCTTCGAGGAACAACAGCAACTCCGGTGGAAACAACGGTTCCAAAACGTCGGGAAAATCGTCAGGCGGCGGCGGCGGCGGCGGCAACTCCCAGACCAACAACAACAACAACAACAACAACCACAAGATGTCGCCGACAATCAACGGCGGCGGCGGCGGCGGCGTCATCAGCTCGACGTCCGGCAACTCGCCCGTGTCCACCGGCACGTCGCTGTCGTCCAGCCGCCAGTCGCCGCCGGGGATCGGCGTCGGTTCTTCGTACGTCAAGCCCATACTGAGCGGCACGCCGCCCATACAGCCGCCGCCGGCCGTGTACCATTCGAGCTCTGGTAAGATGAAAGAAAAACAAATGCAGGGACAGCGTTTTAAGACTACGCCTTGGGTGGGTGGTGGGTCACTATGTCGTGTGGTCTATACGCATTATATACATCCTCCGAAAGCGACGACGAGCTCGGTTTTGAAAAAATCCGAACTTAACGATAAATACGGTCCAAAAATTACGAAAATCCACGTAACAAAAAAAAATAACGGCGTGTGAAAATCTCTAAACCGTTCGGGGGGTTGATACGATTGCACCACGATAGAGCGCGTAACTTCATCGTTATAACCGAAACGTTTTTCGGCACTTATTTTGTACGGAATCTCGGTTCGGGCAGATTGTTTCGATTTATTATCAGGTAGAATTTTTTTTTTTTTTTACACAACACATCTCCATTTCGGTTCTTCCACTAACGAATTCGTGCGAGTTACAAATTTTTTTCTAAAAGTCAAGTGTATGACCAGTTTTTGACCGTTTTCCAACTTTAAACGACTAAAACAAAAAAAAATCGCGACTTTCTAAAAACCTATTTTACATAATATGTGGTTAAAAGATTTAGCGAATTGCCCAACTTTGGTTTTTGTTGCTTAAGTTGTTATTTCGTCGTAAAACTATCGTTATTCCGGGCGGCCGTGTGTTTCTCACTGGGGGAAACATGTTTTTTACACGTCGGTTTAGATTCTTTTTTGATCATCCAAAATAAAGATCGGACCTAGCTGAAACTTTTATTACAGTTCTTATTGTTAAATTTAGCTAAACTTAAATTAAACTAGACAACTGCAGAGCTCGCTCAGAACCGTATTTTCGTTGCTTTCAGAACTATAGTGACCCACCCGAAGCGTAGTCGCTACCCCCCCGTCAAACTACCCACGCGACCTAGAGCTTTAGTTTCTCGTCTTTTCTCTTTTTTCGTCTCTCTTTTTTCTCTTTCCATTCTCGGCTCCGTCAGTCTCTCCTCTCTCCGTCGAACTCCTCCAGTCCGCAAAATCATCGTCATCCACTTCAAAACTATTATAACAACCGTCTGGTGTTTCTTCCGGACGGGGTGTGTGTGTGGTGACGTAGTCGGTCGTAGATAGAGTATTATATTTTTCGATTTTTTTTTTGTTTCCAGGCGGTGGCGGCAACAACACGCCCGGATCGATTTGGAGTCCGGCTCTAACCGAACCGTCTTCGGGCCTGGTGGACCTGCACCACCACAACAGCAGGTCGTCACCCGTGGGCTCTGGCGGCGGAGGTGGTTACTCGACGAACGGCACCGTCGGCGGGAACTGCTACGCTTCCCACCATCACCATCACCAACCGCATCACCATCACGCGCACCATCACCACGCGGCACCCCACCACCACCAAAACTACGGCGGGTATTATTCCAACATGGACTACCTGGCACCACCCCCGACCATGGCGTCTCATCAAACAGCCGTAAGTTCCTTCCGGATTTACTTAATTAATAACGAAACGATTAAAATGTGCGCAGAGCAATAATTTATCAAAACGGTTCGATTTTTTACTAACACTCGGCGTGTTTCCCAAACTTTTTTATTCCACGCACTTGTAAATTTTCGAAAATCTCACGCTCCCCCCGTTAAAAAAAAAAAAAAAAAGACCTTTTTTCATTCAAGCCATACGAAACTACTAAAAATATATTGTACACAGATGAACGACGTAGGTGTATTGATTTTTTCATCGTTTTTAAGTATAAAATCGACTTTTAACAATATTATTTTATTTTTTAATACGGTTTTTACGTATGAAAATTTTAATATTAATATTTGATGAGAAATTTGAGATTTTACTTACCAAGTACACGGGGATATTTTGGACAGTGTACATCGGTTTCCCCATCCAACCGATTTCTTCGTTTCGTTTTTATTTGCAAAATCGTTGTAAAACCGAAAGCATGTAGAGGTTTTTCCGTCACTTTTGCATAAGAGTTGATCATTTATGGCCAGAATCGCGTTAAAGATTTTTCATCAAATACACGTCTCTTTTGCACTTGAATCCGTCTTAAACTCCAAATGTCATCCTCACATACGTCAGGACTGAATTTCAACTGGATCCAACGCATCTGCATCGATTTCTGGAAAGTATTGTTCAAATACCGTCCGCTAGGGCAGTTGAATGTTGAAAGTTTCCGTTGTTGATTCGGGCAATGTCTCGTAGTCGTTGTTGGTAGTAAAAAAAACTGAAGAAAGTTCTTCAAACAGTTGTTTAAATTCATTTTTCTCTTCCAATTTTGTAATTTGTTGTTCTTGAATGCGCTCTAATCATTATAAAACTACCTAACAATACATTTTTATCGATAGACGACCGTTCAAAAATTAATTTATCGTTTTCAAATTTACCGAGTGCAAAATGCGGTACACAATTATTTGAACAATAAAATTCTCGGTGTTTCGTCATCGCTCTATTCCCCACGTGCAGTATTTAAATTCTCCCCTCCCAGCTGGGAAACCGCTGTTTTAATATCTTTTGTTTGTAAAGCAAAAATTACAAATCGGTGTTTAGTAAATAATTTTTGTATAAACTAAGTTTAATCAAATGTTATCGTTACATGACTTGATCGTTTTCTCCAAAATAATGGTGAATTCAACAAAACAATAGTTGTTTTAAGCAATTAAAGGACGTCGGAAAAAATTTATAAATGAAAAAAAAAAATCAATCAAAGTCGAACAAAAACAAAAACATTTTAGCATAACTCTTAGAGACTAGTTGACCGTTATTTGACCTTTTTTTTTTTTATAATCGTATTACGTTCGCTTGGTTATCATGATATGTATTTTGTGTCCAAGGGCCAAAAATTATCCACCGTGTGATCCCTTGTTTTAATAAAACGACCTTATAATTTGATCAATGTTTGTTGTTCACAGGAAAACGGATCGGAATCGGCGTGGGTAAAGCGGGACGACGCGTCCTCGTGGTTCTACAACTCGGCCGGCTGGGACCGCAAGTAATAAGAAAATCACAGCCGAATCCTCTTCATCGACCGACGTCGGAGTGCTGATGGTTTAGCCCTCAGCTGGCTATTACGTCGACAAACTATAAATAATTAAGCCTTTTCCACGATTTCACGCTGTTCGGCCTTTCAAAAGTCCCCCATTCGGCGGTACCCTTCGCAAGCTTCTTGGTATGACTCGAACCCAGACTCTAAATAAATCGTCTGTGAGCACCTTGTGTTAGGACGACATTTTTTCCGCATAGCCGCCTCTCGTCGAAAACACGCTGAAAGCGCCTTTAATCACCTAACTTTATTGAAATACCTATGATTTCAAAACAACAAGGAACGATAATTTTTATTTTATTGGTTTTTTTTTTTTATTGTTTTTAGTAAACGCAATGATTTTTTATCGCTACGTGACGTTTTTTAGAGAGAAATTCAAAGCGCTGCACAGGGGGTGTCCATATAGCAACCCGATGATTTAGGACCGAGTTCGTTTCAATTTTCTAAACGCGTCTTTTTATTATTTCATGTTTTTTCATCGGATAGTCCCCGTTTTTTGTCGATTGTAAAAAAAAAAATTAGACTTCTAAGACAAAAGAAAAACAAAAACAGATAATTTTTACCTACGTTAAATACATTTTTAACATTCTTTTTACATTTTTTTTTTTATTAATCGTTGTGTTATTATTTCTCTGAATTTGATTGTGACCGCAGTTCACTATGTTTTAGTTGTTCAGACAAATGTGTTTGTTTTTTAGTAACGACGTGTTATGTAAAATAAAAAACAAACACTTATCAGAGTAGAGGAAAAAAAGAATCGGTACATTCAGCAATTATTGTAATATTTAGCGCGCATCTCTTATTCAGACACCCCTGGCGATGCATAATAATCATATGCATCATAGGCGCAGTGCTCGAATTGGAAAAATAATAGACAAAGAGGCGTGAAGAATTTTCCTGAGCGTTCCTATTCCCCCCCACATTATGGTGACCTTAAAATTAGTATGGGTGCGCTATAAAATATTTTGAAAAAAGCATAGGAAATCGGTCCAATTCACACCAGCAATTATACAACATGACCTAGGTATGTAAACAATTTATTTCAGTACGTGGCAAAACCTCTGTAACGTACTCGATCTCTGGTCCGAAAATGGACAAAGTGATAAATAGAAAGAAAATCGCTCAATTTGTAACTCTATTAATTTCCCTACCAAAAGTGTCTTTTCAGTTTTAAAGAAGTTGACTATTGATAGTAAAATAGAGGACCGTTTCAACTCGCTCAACTGAGGAGCATGTGAAACAAACGTTGTTAAAATCTAAAAATTAAATTTTTGAAATATCGACGTCAACTAACTTTTAACTTTTTAACTTAGTAATTTTGTTTTGACGCAGTCAGTGATCTCTTATCTTTTAATACAATCAACATGTAAATCACTACATGACAATTTCACAGAGGTTAACTATGAACTTACCCGTAATTGATTCATTTTTATCTGCGGCGATCGAGAGGACTCATTCGTCTGCGCACACCACTGAAAAGTTAAAAAATCCAATTTTTTTTTCAATTCACACGAAGAATTTGAGATTTTCAAAAAAAAAGAAAATAAATAGTAAAAATGAGTGAACTGAATTGAGCGTAACTTTTATTTTCCCGATCACCCATAACAGAGGTTTTGTCAAAAGTGTATCTACCTGCAAAACTTAAATGATCTCTATTTGTAGTTAGCTACTGTAAAAAACGAAACGTGACAGTATTTTTTACAGTAAGGAGAATACTCCGTTAGTGAGTGAGATTGCGCACGTAGCTCACACTTTCTACCGACCGTTGCAAAAACAGTTTTCGTTTTAAAAATTTCGCCCGAAACATTCGGAAAATATTGGTTTTCGACAAACGTGTGTTTTCTACTTTACAGTTCCTAAACATCATGCTACGTTTTCTTCGTTCGAATGCACGTTGAAACGCTTTTTTTCAATCGTGGATAACATTTTTGTCATAGACATTATGTTATGGACCGCGCTTATATTATAATAAATTGAGTCGCCAAAATAAACGTAGGGCAGTCGTGGACGAAAAATTCGATTTGCACGTAGTAAACGGATAAGCTTAAATGATAGTCTTGATGAAATTATAGTTTTTCGTGGAAAAAATTATTTAAAATCATTGTTTTCTGTGCGGAAAAAAAAAAAAAAGTATAAAAATGATTTCGTCCGTGAACGCCCGCCCCGGCAAGCTAAAAGATGTCCATAGGGTTATTACGACGTGTACGGTTTTTCTCGCCGATCTTTTTTTTTTTCCTTTTTTTCGTTTTCCCGTGTTTGATGTCGAATCGAGAAAATAACAAAAAACAAAAGTTTAAAAAAACATAAATGTGTTGACACGAGAAACGACTTTTTGTTTCACCGTATCTCCGGGTGTTTTTTTCAATTCCTAACCCTCGTTATTTACGGAGTTACTACGCACGATTGCGTCGTAGGTACACTATCTATCGTAGTAATAAGTATTTATGTAAAATCGTAAAATATTTTGTCGTGTAAATATTGTTTGATTGAAAAAAAAAAGTATGTAAATTCGCCTTTGTATATAATTATAGGTACAATAGCGACTTTATAAAGTGTGTACATACTATTATTATTATTCATTTCATCATTTATATTATATGTGTAAAACAAAAAAAAAAAACAAAAAAAATCAATTAAACTATCGCGTGTTCTAATATC
Organism: Hormaphis cornu; assembly: GCA_017140985.1. Lineage (NCBI taxonomy): Eukaryota > Metazoa > Arthropoda > Insecta > Hemiptera > Hormaphididae > Hormaphis > Hormaphis cornu. Next base: position 31,439,470 of record CM029361.1, on the reverse strand, counting down.
GGCAGAATGAAATGTATTTTTTTGTTTTGTTTTTTTTAGGTATGTACGACGATAAATATTATAATAATTTATGTTCTTTAAAATATGATATACGCGATTTTATACGCAGATAATCATTTGAATTGTACAAATTTTACGTTTTTTTAAAAACATTATATTTTACCACGCGTCGTTCGTGTGGTGTTTATACGTCTGTCAATTTTTTTTTGTTTTTTCCCAATTTATTTTATAGTCCTCCGCTAGA